>JACYXH010000422.1:90000-110000 GCA_026745465.1 Lota lota | reverse complement strand
GTAGCGTACCTTTTTGTGATGTGATCACTGCACGTTACAAACAATGTATTGGCGCGTAAGATGAATCCATACAACAGCCGCAAGTTAATGGCTTGTAGTCGTGTCGCGGCCTTATTTCAAGGGACGGTCAACGCTGTCATTGACGGAGTAGGGGAAAAGTCTGGCTGGGGACTTACAGTAGCTGCATTTTGTAAATGTTGTTTACAGTATTATAGGGCAAGTTAGATGAGATGTCTTTTATTAATCCCAGACAGAATGGATGGACATGGTCACTTTCACTGCACGTAGTGCCAACAAAATGATTACATCAACTGTACGTACGTATATACCTGTATAATTCAAGTCCAATCCAAGCTCTTGTTCTCATGTATTTCAAGCAAAACAATATGAATTTAAGTGGAAATATAACACCTCATGTAAAATGATAAACCCAATCAAAGGTAAAAACCCATTTAGAAGGTAAAATAGTAGTATAGCTATAAAGTATAGAAACAATATAGAGTCAAAGTAAAATATGATCTCTCGCTATGTATATACTGTATATGTATATATATATTTATATATATATATATATATATATTAATATACACATACAAACACTAGTATACACATCAGGAGTTTGAACTGCTGTAAATGTCAACAGTAATGCAATAAAAAAGCATGT
Source organism: Lota lota (assembly GCA_026745465.1). Taxonomy (NCBI): domain Eukaryota; kingdom Metazoa; phylum Chordata; class Actinopteri; order Gadiformes; family Lotidae; genus Lota; species Lota lota. Next base: position 109,336 of record JACYXH010000422.1, on the reverse strand, counting down.
TTGGAGTACTCTTACTCCTACACTAAGTCTCCTTGCAGTGGGGTTTGATCAAGATGGAATAAGCTTGTGACTTTTCAATTCCAGCCATAATTTGTTTCTATATTACATCTCCGGGAGAGAGCATGTGATGGAATTCTTCCCGTCCGGCTCCAAAGGCAGTGGAGGAAGCTGACGATGTCCCATAATAGGTTATCTCCAGCCATATCTTTTGCAAAATAGAAACCCAACACGTGTACATCTGTGGCCTAGTGTCACAGCTTTAAATATACATCAGAAATGCATTAAACTGGCTGATTGCTATTCTTTTCCAACAGCGTGTCAGGCCACCCCAAATTTATTTCCGTAGCACAGACCCCCCCTGATTATTACATTGTATTACCGGGGGTCCGGCTTGACACTGGGGTCTAGGGAGGGAGTGACAATGTTATATTTATTTTCGGGGTATGCGTGTATGTGTGTGTGTGTGTGTGTGTGTGTGTGCGTGTGTGTGTGTGTGTGTGTGTGTGTGGGGGTATGTGTGTGTTTGTGTGTGAATGGGTACAGATATATGTATGTGTGTGTATTACTTGAGGATGTGTCTCAGATATTATTATTTTTTGTCTTACATTATATTATTATATCAGCCAGAGGGTTTCCTTTCCGGGCCAAGGCCTGGTGAATGTTAGCGACCGGACCTACGTAGAGGAACAGTGGTGAAATGACCATTTGATCTGGCGATCCTCCCTGTTGTTCAGTGGCGAAACACTGTTGTTGGATGGTTGTTTTCTAGATGTGTAGCTAAATCCCGCACCTTTGTTGACCCGACAGATGCTGTCCCTAAGACGCCTTATTGTGGATGGGTGTCAATAAGAGTGTGTCTGCGTCCACAATGTTTCTACAACAAAACATGGAATTCTTGCTAGAAATTACCCAGGCGAGGTAAAAAAAAAAAAATCAAAGCAATTCTAACAACATATGAACGAGTAGGTGAAAGGCACAAAACAGCGATAAACAAATCACAAAAATGTCCCAAGGGTTGTTATTTAAGCAAGCGGGCAAAAGCAAATTATGCATAAGCAAATTACATGGAACTGAAACATAAAGGAACAAGACACAGGCTGTGTCTTTGTAATTGGTTTCCATTGTACCGAAACAGAAAAAAAAGAAAAGAAAAGGAAACATCAATGGTCCTTCACAGAGCGAATCCCCCCCCCCCACCCCCCCCGTAAATGTGAAATCTGTTTGGACTCAGGATCAGACTATTGACCCCTCTCTCTCTCTCTATCTCTCTCTCTCTCTGTCTCCATGTCTCTCTCCCTCGCTCTCCCTCTCACTCTCCCTCTCTGTGGGGCTTGAGGAATGAGCACTTTCACATGTTACTGTCTATAAATTTCAGCCGGCGACATGGGCCCTTATTTCACCGAGGGCCCCCCCCCCCCCCCCGTTGACGTGCCCTTTGGATTGATGTCCTGCCGGCCCATTCGTCTGTTTTACACTCCTTCGTGTCTTTGTGCTCCGCTCGACGCGCCGCTCCGTGTGCTGATTGGGTATTGACAACAAATCAAATGAGGTAATATATGGTGATGTTTGGCCACTCTCTGAACAAGACGAGATAGTTGCGGCGGCCGGCTCCGGCTGGTTTACATGTGTTCCCGGGGAGCGTCCGTGAGAGACTGCGTATCGATCCGGCCTTGCCGCACAAAGAGACATCATTTTTTTCCCTGGTTGCCGATACGTAGCATTGTTAAAAGTGCCACGATGAATAGGATCCAGTGGGGGGAATTTAAAACTCAAGCCATTCTGAACATGCAGTGAAAGGCCTTTTATGTGAAGTGGAACCCAGGGCCGCTGTGTGTTAAGCACTAGGACTTGGGGGGTGGTGGGAGCCTGGTGATCGCTTAGCCCTGAGAAGACCCATTGAATGGGAGGTAATGCGTATATCAGAAAAGTTTGTTTTCTACCCCTTAAGGCCTGCTCAATAAATGAACATAACAGCAGGTCCTTCTCTGGAAAACACACTCGCGCGCAAAACCTACATACACACACACACACACACACACACACACGCACACACAGCCGCACGGACGTCCGCAGCCCAACACACACATGCTCTGGCTGAGTATCTTTTGAAATGGCTTTTGTATTGATTTTTGTAACTACCCTGTTAGATGTCGTTGTGCCTTAGCGTGTCATTTCTAGATGGCCCTGCCCCGAGCAGGTCATTGAGGTGCTAACTGTCATTTGGAGGGACAGAAAAGCAATCATAGCTTTTTCATTACTTACTGTTTTCCCTCCTCTTCGCATCCCCCTCCCCCACTACCCACCCAGCTTTTCACTCACTCACTCACTGACTTTTTTTTTCTTTTTTTTTGTACCTCCAGTCTTGGGATCACTTGACACGTTATGGCTTTCTGTGATTTAGCTGCACTTCTAAATTAAGTGCTGGAATATCAAGCCGTAGCTTTAGAAAAATAAACTCCTGGTGTCGTGGGGATCAAATACCCCGGAGGTCAAAGTCATGATCTTGTAAGGGCGCGCTCATCAATTTCAAACTTGTATGGGCTTGTTCCAGGGAGGGCGGCCGGGGGATGGAGGTGGCCATAGAGCTTGATCACTGTTTTCTTGATATCCTTTTCCACCGCCGGATTACATCTACAAGACCTCGAAGGTCAACTCAGCGGCCATTTTGGTTAATTTATTGATATGTTTTGAAGGATGCATATTTGAGGCTAAAACGAACAATACATCAATTAGGAAAGACTCTGTCGCTTGAATTTATTGGCCTCTCTACATATTTGTAATTTGTTTGCGGTATTGTGTAATCCGTACGTTTTTAACCAACGGCGGCTTCAAAGGATACCTTCAGCATTAATGAACCCAAGAGGTCAGTGTCGGGCAGAAGTGTGTATTGATTTGATTACTGCTCAATGATTCTGCATGCAGACATGTAGTATGCACACTCAAGATTGCCACAGCGTGTTTACCACGTATCAAGTCCTATACTCATTCACGTCATGCGCCAAAATCGTAGTGAACGCATTCAAAACATTGACGAGAACCCTATGTTCTGTCATTTTGTAGCATCCACATGTAGTATCCCAATTAGAGGGATGTAATGTGGTTCTGTGTGCCGTCTGTCAGGGATGTAAAGTGTGGGTGTGTGGGGGGTGGAGGGGGGTGGGGTGAGGGGGGCAGTATATGTATGCGCACCAGCTGCCCCTCACGGGGCATCCGAAGACAATAGTCCAAGGAGGACGAGATCAAAGGGGGAGAGCGTCGCGTAGCAGTTAGCGTTAGCGCTCGTCTATACAATGCGGCAGACCCGGTGCGTCGGGAGCTCTCGTTGGGTTTTAATCGATGGGGTCCGCTCAATGCCATGGCCTCCCATTGACTCCCATCTCTTCAGGGGGACCTTAATCACCTGGGCTGTTTGGAAAAAAAAACAGGGTGAAATTGGGGCTAAATGAAGGGGAGGAGGGTGATGTCATGGTGTTGGTTTAGATTACGGTAAGAGCTTGGGAAACGTGCCAGCCGGGAAATGGTCGCAAATAATTAGCGCAGAGCGCCATTTATCTACTTTAGCGAAAGAGTTCATTTATTTGGAGTGAAAAGGAGCCGTGCGTTATTTATAAGTCGTAGATTTTATGGGGATTTATTGGAATGGCAAACGCAACTCCGGTTATGGATGGATGTTGAAGTTATGAAAATGTCTTAAATAAAATCATTTATTCGGGGGTTTTTCGTTTCTCATTTGAGAACTAAAATGAACTGGGGGTTGGGGGAGAAAAAGGTAATTAAACAAAGGAAACTTTCCCTCTACACTCCCTTTTTGAAAGAGCAGCTCCTCAATGGCTTTCCCGAGGGGGGGGTCACCTTCGGCTCAGCCAGGCGTCTCCTCCCCGACAAATAAGATAACACTAAAGGTGAGGGAGAATAGGAACAATGACATTACACCCCCCCCCCCCCCCCCCCCCCCCCCCCCGCCTCTCCTCAAAATATTGTTCTTGTAATGCGTTCGCCGGATAAGAAGAATGGCACTGCCGGCTTCATAATGTCATTAACGGCCAGGCATAAGGTTAGCCTTTTACATCATACGCTCAATGTGACCCCATTACTCTGCATCAACTCATCCATCCAGACATCGCGGGGACCCGGGCTTTGGCCCCACAAACCCCCTTGAATGCCGTCCAGGATGCCTGCCTGCTTACACACTCGCCCGCCTCGCGCGGGCGAGTGCATGCATGCATGCGAGTGCATGTGTCTGCGGGCATGCATGCATGCCCACAGACACAAATGCTGCACAAAACAAGTGTACACACACACACACACACACACACACACACACATATGCACACACATACACATGCATGCGCAGGCACACACACAAATTGTTGACACACATACACGTGTACTCACACACATACACTCACACACAGGTGCACTAACACACACACACTTAAAAAGCACATATGTGGACTCACATACACAAACACACACACACACACACACACACACACACACACAATAACTGTGGGTGTGTGGATATATTGAAATACACCCTTAAGTGTATTCATGTGGGGGCCTCCCATCAACCAGTTACCCACATGAGCAGCGACAGACTGACACACACACACACACACACACACACACACACACACACACACACACACACACACACACACACACACACGCACGTGAGCTTGGTGCCCTGGCTGTCCGTGGTGCCAGGGGAGGACTGAAGGTGTTATGGGCTGTTATCAGCAAGACCATCCCATGGATGGCTGCTCTAATTGAGAATAATGAGGGTCACATTGAACATATGGTCGCTGTTGTGTCCCCTTTTCCCCCATCTTCTTCCTCTCTTTCTTTCTTCCTTGCTCTCTCTCTTTCTATTGTAACACACTCTCTCTCGCTCTATCCCTCTCTCTCTTGCTCTCTCTTTTCTTGTCTGTCTATATCTCGCTCACCCAGACTCGGTCAACCCCTCCCCTACCCGTTTGCGTTTTGGCGAACTTTGTCCTCGCCAGGCGGAGGAAGATCTTGTCGGTCAGGAGGAAAATTAAAAAAAAAAGAAAGAAAGAAACAGATGAACAAACGGCAAGTTCCTCTGCTTTGTCTGCGCTCGGGTCCTTGAGAAGGGCAGCGGCCAGTCAGGTGGTCGCAGGCGAAGCGTTCGCCCCGCTGAGAGGCGTTGAGGTGGAAGAAGTGCTCGCCTCCCTGGGCGCCGGGCTGATTACGAGAACCCTTTGTTGTTCGGTATGCAACAAAATGGCCGCCAGCGCCGCCGCCGCCACCCTACTCACTGCTTCCAAGGTCCTTTCTGTCATTGAGCGCTAACGAGAGGCTCAGTGGCTCCATGACAGAACTAGCACCGCCAGCACGTTTTTCTACATCACACGTTGATGGACAGACGGACACCGGGGTTATTGTGATAATAATTGTAGTAATAATAATAATATGGCCAGTGTGCCAGTGATAATATAAAAAATAAAATAAAACAGATGGGAATCTTTTTTTTTTGTGTGTGTGTTATTTTGGAGGTATGTGTGACAAAGCTGGAGGGAAGGATTCGATTCAGCGGTGGATTAAATGTGAATGTCAGCTGGTGCCGCGGACTAAGTTTACTGTTCTCAAAGTAGTTATGCGATCTGGCGGATTACGGAATAAATCTTAGTAGCCTGCCACTATCTTGTCATGTCTCTCGTCATTCAATATGTCTGTGAAGAGGATATCTCGTTTACACAGTTAAATCTCTCAGTTATCTGTTGGGTGGATGAGAAGTCCCAGAGACATTCCTAGAAGAAAAAATAAAACGTGAAACACAAGGCTAAATCCGGAGACACATTTATCAACTGAAACATCTCTCATAACTCTTCTCGACCATGGCCAAAGTTTTCCAAGTTTTCGTTTTTTGCACTTAAGTACAATGTTCAGGACCATTAATAACTGTCTGTATGTATGGCGTAATTAAAGTTATTTTTGTTGTTTTGCTATGAAGTCGATAGATAAAGATACAAATAAAAATACGTTGTTCTGTGGGACAACACAGACTGTACATAAGACACAAAAGTCTTTTCTGGCCTTATTTTCTAAAACTGTTAAAATAAGTTGTTTTTGTCAACGCTTGTTCTCTGTGTTGGAAAGTGTCCATCAGCAGTTGAAAACGCACCATGCGAAAATGTATTCACACAAAATAACAGTGATTACAGTTGTTCAACCGTTGTTCAACAATTACCTGGCAGATTTATTGATTTGCCTATCAGTGGCTACTGTATACGGTTATAGTAGTATATGTAGTACTAGATAGCGGTTTCTCGGTCCACGCAGCTCTGTTTACATGGACTACACTCAGACTTTACGAGCCCTTGCTATGGCACTATCCATTGATGTGCTGGCATCTCCATTACGTGTGCCACATCCTTTTTAGGTTGGATTTATGCCTCATCAGATGACCCCAGTTGCGTTGCCATTGCACCCCCCGTTTACTTCGTAGACATGGATCTCTGGTTTCACGCAGTAGAGACAGGTGTAGTCTCGCCGGCCTGATCCTAACGGCTAACATGTGTGTACGGTGTGGACATATGTTCCGATGCACTGCGTCAGTCAGAGGTTCGCGTCCGTGTCTCTTTCGGGATACACAATATAGGCAACATGTGTGAGTCGGTGCACGGTGGTGACATCTTCTATGCGGCCCGGCGGTGGATATATGGACGTAGGCACACACAATATGTGCAGCATATGTGTTTACAGTAGAGGCGAGTGCTCATGGAGGATTCCAGTAATGTAAACCGCAAACGCGGCTTTCTTTGCGTTTTCTGACACGTTGTTGTTGTTGTTGTTGTTGTACCTAATGGCTTAGACTTAGCTGAGGGAATGTTTCACTGTCTCTCATGTAGTACATGCGCACAATATAAATTGTTCAAAATACAGTGTATGGATCAACTTGAAGCTGTTTTTTTTTTTTTATCAACAGAGGCTCTGAAATGATCACAATGGATTTGACTAATGTCTTTTGGGCACCACCTGATCATTTGGCTATGTATATATATATATATATATCCGCCCAACGCAACTCAAATATGTGTTGGGTCGCAGAGCCATTGTGTTTCAAGATAAATGTCGCCCCCCCCCCCCCGATCCATAAAATACTGCTACCATACACGGGGCCTCTATTGAACCCCCCAATTCCGTCTTCATTTGTTTGACCGGCGAAATAAATATGTTGCAACAGCCACCACACCACACCCCCACCCTCCCCACCCCTTTACCGACACTACACCTCCAACCCCCCATCCCCCCCCCCCCACCCATCCTCGACCACACTGTGAAATCCAGCCGTTGACATTTCTCCAGCATTTTGAACACAACAATGAAATCTGAATATTGCCTCGGCTGAGCGGACGGCCACAGGGGAAATAATGGGGGCCCCGTGAATAGTCCCTAATTGAATTGTCTTCTTACTAAATAGAGTTTCTCTAATGCATACGCTCATCGGAGAATATGACAGCCGGCGATGCTTCTCATATCCCCCTAAAAGACCCCCTAGATCCGCGGGCCTATTAACTGTATTACCCAAACCAATATCCCTGCCTAAACCCATTACCGGTAACCCATTGTGTGTTTTTGTCACTACATCTTCCCTCAAAATCCCAAGCAGGGGCCCCCGTGATGGATGCTTAACAAGACCACACTTTTATCACATATTCTCTGACCTTCAACAAATTGCTTTGCAAGTTGGCCCTGCAAGACGAATGCGTCCAAATGCGTTATCTTTAACCCGGGAATTTGCCGGCGAGGGATAGGGCGGGCCGGGTGGGACGGGGTCTTTTTGTAGGCTGGTGTCTGTTTTAGTTTCTCCACACTAGTGGCCCGTAACCCTTCCATGAACCCTGGGTCATCATCGCTCAGGAGCTGTTAGTGGAAAGGTACGAAAAAAAGACCCAAAGAACTGGAACGTTAGTTTCCGTCATATGCGGGGCGGCGGCAACATGAAATTAGTGAAGATAGTTTGGTCACTTAGCCAAAAGGGAAAATAAACACATGTTCACTGACTCCCCCCCCCCCCCCCCCCCCCTCCCCAAGAGGAATTGCAGTTTTCCAGACAGGCCCTGACAAGAAACAGGTTAAATACCTGTGTTGTTGTTTCTGGAAAAAGGCATGGCGCTTATAAGAAAGAAAAAAGAAAAGAAAAGACGGTCCATAGGAACGAAGGATGATTAATCTTCACCCCCCCCCCACCCCACCCCACCCCTCCTCTGCCTCAGTGCTTCCGCCGTCGACTCTGAAGGTGTAAATCACCGTTGCCCTGCGAAGCCAACAGCGATAGCAAGTACAACATAAAGCATCCCAGAGTTTCACCAAAACAACAAAACAAACAATCCCACAAAAAAAACATGTTTTGTTAGCCACTTTAAGCTAGGGTGGTAGCAAAATTGCTAATGAACCTTTAATGGTCAGGTTTGACCCTACGGAAGTACAGTGCAAGGCAGTGCGGCACACGTTTCACTCCGGTACTTAATGTTGACAGAGCACCAGAGCTTTAGAGACATAACATAGGAATTGAATTGTCTCACATATGCTAACCCCTTTTGGGAGCGCACGGCTGCGAAACCAAGTTATGATGTATTAGCTAGTGCTGCGCCATGTAAGAAACTCGGAATAACGCGGAGACTTTACTCTTCTGAGCTCACCGCATTAAAACCAGGCGATGGCCTTATGTTTAAACACCCCAGCGGACCCTTGAAGAAGTAGCATTCTCTAAGTATCTTCCCGTTCTCAGTTAGCTTTAGAGGAGCTGCCCCCTCTTTCCTTCACTTTATCAGAGAGGACCTGTGTCTTATCATGACTAATGCTGGAAATTCCTCCTGCAGATAAGTAAAGGAGCTTAGGATTACCCTCTTGACTGAACACTGGAAGCAATGGAACCGAGGGGAGGTGCGGGGTGGGGGGGGGGGGGGTGTTTCCGTAGGTGTGTGTACACATGTGAGAGAGAGACTGTGTGTGTGTGTGTGCAAGAGAGAGCGAGAAAAAAAGGAGAAATAGAACAGGGGGACAAAAATGGTGAGGTGAGGAAGTTCTCTCTCTCTCTCCTCCTCAAACTCTCTCCACCCCATTTGTGTGAGAGAGAGAGAGAGAGAGAGAGAGAGAGAGAGAGAGAGAGAGAGAGAGAGAGAGAGAGAGAGAGAGAGAGAGAGAGAGAGAGAGAGAGAGAGAGAGAGGGGAGGGGAACGGGTGGGAGTCTTTGGGAGTTTTTTTGGGGGTGGGGGGGCTGACTCCTCTGTATATTTTCTCAGTCGCGAGGCAAACTCACCATTAGTGTCAGACACTCAGATTATCCAGCCAACGGAACAGGGATAAGTGGATTGATGAGGTGCTTCCATAGTCCTCAGCTGCAACAGTGGAACAAAATAATAATAATAATATATATTAAGGCCCCAGCACTCCAGAGGAAGAGCTGCGATCCTCTCTCCCTGCACAACGGAGAAGCATGGGCAGAAATAATGAGCTTCTTAACCACACCGTTCACTGCTTTTCTGTCGTACTACAGCTGCCTTGTTTGTTTATCCCAGACAGATCTATATTTCACTTCTTTTTGTTTTTTTGTTTTTATTCAATTACTTTGATACAGACTAAAAGCCCCTCAGCCTAATAACATGCCAATTACCGTGAAGACCTACTTAGAATAAATATGAATATAATGCAGTCGCTTATTGCTTTAAATACCGAGCGGCAGCCCCCCCACACACTCCCGTGACACGCATTGATTCATTATTGGTGCCTTGGCCTTCAGGGCAATTAAGGAAGAATGATTTGAGATCTTCACTTACGACTTATTTGTCAAACAAAGTGGGTGGCTTATCTTTCATAGTCCTAAATCAACAAAGAAAAGCTGATAGATACCCCCCGTCAAAACTATATTCCACGTGTCAGAAGCGGACCTTCTGTGAAAATAAATAAATCTGCGGGGGATACATTTATTTTCAAGAAATATACATCTATATCTATATATTTATAGACCTGTGCAGTCTGGTAGAACTGTTTGCGATGTGCATAACGATCACGGCGAGGCAATCTATTTCTGTGCACTCCGTTTGATGATCCTCAGACATTTGCATTTCTTTGTCATTTGCATAGATGCGCTTTTGACATCCATACGGTAATGCGACCTCACTTTTGCAATTTATAAATGGACCCCAAGCCCTGCAAGTTGTCCGGATCGGGCAACACATGTTCTCTAAATATGCATTGATTTATTATGGTTTCAGATAAATTATTCTCCAAAACCCAAGTGTGTGCACTGGTTACTTAGGTAATGACCTGTCTACAGCAAAACATTCACTCACTGGCTCTTCATAAATATCACATCGCCATATGGAGTAATTGCCGAAACTGCTTGGGATGCAGTCGTTTTTCTTCCACCGGCAACAGAGGAATTCAGCCTGATATGTCAGGGGCCGGTTAAGGTATCAGCTCATATGTTGTTTTCGTTTTTTGGGGGGACCGTACGTATGCCAAACACAACACCCGTGGAAACGTCTGTATTTCAAATAAAAAGGTAAATGGTATGTTCCGACCGGAAAGCACAAAATAACAGAATGAAGCATTTAATTATTTTCTATGAAGAAGGATTGTTAGTATTAGAAAAGGGAAAGAGACTCCTTTCCTTATTGAGACAACAAAAAAAAAAAGGGATTTCAAAGCTATAAAATTCCACAAGATGATTTACGTTTGAACAAGAAATAATAAAGAATAATACCACATTATCTATATAAATGTATATATTTACTATGTTTGCCCAAAAAAACAAATAGAAGAGTGAATAATTTCTCTGCTGCAGCTTGTAGTTTGTTTAAGGAGCCGGGCTGTTCATGTTAAAGATAGCAGCAATAACAGTTTTATCGTCTCTCAGCCCTTTTACTGCATCCTTGTCCCCGGGCCATGCAGGATAAAGGGGACGAACCAGGGCCAAGTGCCTCGCTAGGTGCATATAAAACCTAAGTGCTTACCTTCTATAAAATGAGTAAACCTCTTCTGTTTTGTCACTTGGGTGCTGAACTTGAACCCCCATTTAAAGCGGGTAATTTATTCTTCATGAGTTTACAGGAAAGTCAACAGTACCGCGCGCTTTGCTTCTCGTCTCTTAAAAAATAGAAAACACATAGCCTACCTCATGTGAGACCGGTTAGCATTCATCACTCGACTGACGAGAACATTAAAGTTCATGGGCAGATGATCGATGCAATCTTTGCATGATGCGCTTAAGACTCGAGGTAAAGTGGGAATATTTGAAGTCAGGGATTTAAGTCATCTGTGAAAATTACTTTGGGGGAGAGTTTGGAAGAAATGGGTTGCCTTTGTCGTAACTTTCTGTTTGGCCTGATACAAATGTGGTTCACACATAGTAAAAATAAATAAATCAATATTATTTTAATAATAAGGGTACGGTACATGAAATACGTTTACCAGTGCATCGATTAGGTAGTGAATATGTATCATAAACTGTCTGTTAGTCAGAGATAGCTGGAGGTAGTTGTCTAGTGGTTTGATACTGATAACAATCTACTAACAGACTTGTTTCAAGCACAGTATTTCTCCGTTAGTTTTGTGAAAGACAGGATTAACATTATCATTGTATCATCGTCGTAGTCGAATGGTAATTCACGATTCTGTTTACTGACATTGACCTTACTAGCGAACAGAAAGACAAACATGGAGCATCCTGATTCTTGTTCAGAGCCTTCTGACGTCTCTTCAGATGGTTTGTGGTCATTAGTTGGACACAGTGAACTCTCTATGCTGCTGAAGTACACATGGCACAGCCACAATGGTTGGGACTCAATCCCGGGGTTTGCCGCCCCGGGATTGCACAGTAGCCGCCAGTAAACTGATCTGGTTCTCTTCATTCTCCTGACCTTGTCATTTGACCTAGTAGGCTCAGCTGTTAAACCCAACACCCGTTTGATAGCACGGTAGTCCTTAACAACCATCGCAAGGCCGCCATGGGGGAATTATCATGCACATAGCCATAATTCTGCCTCCGCACCGCCACTTTGAGCAGTGTAGTGCGTAAATGAGTTAGATTGTTGGTCGGGCGATGTTTGACCTTGTTTCCACTCATAAATCCTATCCGATCATCCATCATCCAGTCAATTATTTGTCATTTGGTGTGTGATCAACTGCTTGGGGGGATGAGTTGTGTGTCCAGGGGACCCCCAGAAGTCAATCCCTGGCCCCTCTGCTGGGACCTCACTGTTGCCCTCAGCTCAATCAGACCCCCCTCCCCACCCCTCCTTTATGAAGCTAGCATATGCACACCGCACCTCAGGACCTTCCAGGAGAGAAACAAAAGACGTGGACTCACTGCGGTGGCCCATGTAGGAAAATCATCTTTAGCAATGGAGAAGGGAAAATATGATATTATTGATGGTCATTTTTAGTGCATGGATGGATGGATGGAGGGAATGATTTTATTTCGGGTGGTAGTAAGTAGTAGTAGAAGGAGTAGTTGCGTTCATAGTAGTATTGTCAACGTAGCGCTACAAATATTACCACTTATTATTTTGCTTCTGGAGTGCTAGATTCCACTGACCCAGAACTGACCTAAGGATCGCCGCGATATGTACACTGTTTTTCCACGAGGGGGGGAGCTTTAAGCGTGCTAGTTTTCGAGGAGTGATGGGAAACAAGGCAGGGAGCACGGGGAACACATGCTGGAGAATTTGAGCAGGCCATGGGAGTAAGGCCCGGGTAAGGATTTACAAATGCTGAAGTGGAGTTGGGGTTTTTTCTCCTTTAATTCCTCCCTTCAACCGTGTTCCGCTCTGCCTGCCTCTCTGCTTCCAGTCTGTCACTGTGAAGGAGGCATTATGGGCCTGAGAAGATCAACCCATCTAAAGAGGGATTTGAAACCTTTCACCTCTCTCAACTGCTGCTGAGAGCTATGTGGAGGAGGAGGAGGAGGAGGAGGAGGAAGAGGGAGCACCCCCGGCCTTTTAGATGCTCACAAGTCGTGCTCTTTCTGAGGAGGTGTTAATATCCCTAACACCCGTACAGCCAAGTACGCACACGTGTACACAGGCACACACACACACACACACACACATACACACACACGCACACTTAAACACTCGCGCACACATACACTTACACACACATACACACCCACACACACACTTAAACACCTGTGAATACATACACACACGCACGCACACATACATACATACACACACACACACACACACAAAGTTAAACACTCGCACTCATGCAGACACATACTCAAACACACACATATATTTACACACACACACACACACACATATTAACAGACACACACATTAACACACACATACACAAATTAACTAGCACACACACACACACACACACACACACACCCACATACACATACACATACACACACGACCTTCTGTCTGAAATAAGTCATAATTTGCAGCAGCTACCTAGTTCTGCTCAGTAGAAGGTTTGGACATACATATTGTTGTTTCCAAATTGAATGAAAATACAAGCAGAACTATTCAGAGTCCTGAGAGATGCAGCCTGCAAAACGTAACGGCACCTGGCATCAAGCTGGTTAGCATCCTCCTCATAACATGGGCATCTTATTAGATTACTTATAACAAGCGTTTTATTGAATAGTTTGTCAATCTAATCAGAAAGGCTATGATAAACTCGGCTCAGGAGCGAATTAGTCCTCCATTCTTTTTTCGGGTGCAGCAAAATCCATAAAGCCGATAAAGAAGCTAAGGACACAGACAGTCTTAAAAACATTACAGGATCAGATGGAAGCCAGGGACTTACACAAGGAATGGACTTATGTTATGAGGGATTGATCAGTGTGTTGCTTGAAATAATTAGCAATGATTTTTGTTGTTGTTGCGTGTCTGTGTGCATGCAATGCGTTTCGGTCAATAGTTGTTTGTGTGTGTGTGTGTGTGTGTGTGTGTGTGTGTGTGTGTGTGTAAGTTGTATATTGTAGTACTCCTAACCTCTTTTGTGTTCTTATATTTTGATTAAATCTTTATGAAAATAAATATTAGCAAAACAACACTTCAATGTAAATGTATATCAAGTCTTCCTTTCGTGTGTTGGAATGGAAAAGCAATAATTGCTAATTATAACCGGTTGCCATATCATCTTTTGGGGTTTCTGTCACAATTTTAATTTATTTCTAAATCTTTGCGTCAAAGGGATGTTCACCCACGGTTCAAAATGTAGGACACCATGTGACTTTAGCGCTACAACCCCTTTGTTGGACTGAAAATAAATACATACACCATGTACTCATTAATTTAGCAAAACCTTGATGTGTTTGAGGCTGCCATACACTCAGAGACCTTTCAAGAGATCTACAAAATCACATCCGAAGGGGATAACATCCTGTCCACACAGAATATATATTTGGTTGTATGTTGTGTTTTTTTCATTTGATGAAAAAAAACACCAACAGCAGCCTATGATACCAACAATCATTAATCATCTTGTACTAATGACTTGGTAGGGCTTTCATGTGCGACTGACTGATGTTAAGAAATTAACTCCCATGTCATTTGCTGGGAATTTTTTAAAGGCAAGGGACAAACAAACGCTAATAAGGTCTGTCACATTCAAAGAGAACTAGCCTTGTGAACATCGCTCTCTATGACCATGTATGATGTTTTCTGTGTGTGTTTATGTGTGTGTATGCATAATATTAAAATTTGTACATTTCAGAGGTTATATTTCAGTATGAATTGGATTTTTGCTTTTGATTTGTTTTTGATTTAATGGATTTTGGATGTACATGTCTATTCAATACAAATTGTAATATGTTCATTAAATTATGATAAAATCCTTGAATCATTCACCAAGAAGTGAGCACAAACAATTGGCACATTCACAATTGTAATCTGACATTTTCTACTTAAATACAAAACCATATCAAGTCGTGTTTGTGTCATCCATATGCGTTAGTGCGTGAGGACACGATGACCTGGGCTTTATAAGTTTCCTCTGTCCAAAGCAATATAGTGTGGACATTTATTTAAGAAATAATCTGGGATTTGTCGTGTGCATTTGGCAGATAGCCACGGGCAACCAGGCTGCATCAACGCAGGTCGTAATGCTGTTTACACAGGCTCAATCAAATAAGTAATGACAAACCACACTGTCCCATTCCTAAAATTACACACAACATTTCTGTTACATTGCCTTTATTGTTTGTCGGAGTTCATTCCTTGTGGTCAGGACATCTTTCTTTCTTTTCTTTCAGAATAAAAACGAAATGGAGAGTGGTGGCTGTTGTTTTTGTTGTTGCCCAAAGCAGTGAAGTGTTATCAGTACTTTTATGGGCTCCAAAACCTCAAAAAAGCAAGAGGACTTAAATTGAAATTTTCTTTTTTTCTGTAGGTCTTCCAAACAGAGGAATATGGAATAAGGCTGCAATGAAAATATAAATAAGGGAATTAATGGATAAAACGCTTAAATAAAATACATTTTATGGTTCTATAAACACGGACAACACACACAAAAAACAACAATCATTAATCCCTTTATCGTGTCACATTCTACCCGTCCCAGCATTGTGAAAACATGCTGTGTTATTTTTTTTTCTAAAGAAGCTAACCAAGTTACAGCTAACTGAGTAACAGTGAATACAATATAAAGAACATGAGATGTTAGCCTCACACACACACACACACACACACACACACACACACACACACACACACACACACGCAACCCCCCACCCACCCACTCCCCTGTTGTGCTAACAACAAAGCTGTGACACAACAACCGACAATCGCGCTCGACCTCCACAATATCAAATTGTACAATCAAGAGTTTATGAGCAAAGGTTTCGGCGGACAAGGGAACCTTGGGGCCGTGTTGCCTCAAGAAAAGGCAATTACTCGTATCGGTATTACCGTGTGATGGACCCTATTTGTCGGCTAACTGGGAAACACACACACTGCAATACAGTGTCTGCGGAGGCTCGCTTCCGCGGACACACAGACATTGTGGAAGAGTGGAGGGGAAAACAAACTAAACAAAAAAAACGACTGTACTACCACGTTAAGTTGTTTTCTAAGTCATTGAGTGTGGCGTTATGGTCTGAGCTATATGCTAATTCAAATGTCTTCGGTCTTACTCATATCTTTCATTTAGTCTTATGAAATTATTAGGGGCATTTATTTTCCTATATCTTAATTAAAGTATCTAATATGCTAAAATGTTGTTATTTTTCGGTGGTGTCTAAAGACAGTTAGCATTGTCTGCCTTTCATTTATTTTACCGTGTATGATTACAGCCTTAGACATGACACCATTGGGATCATTTGACACAGTGACTAGCTAACCTTAAATAAGGCTTACATTCTACACACACATTTCTGAGTGATGGCTGTACAATTTCATATCCATGACTCCAGTGAGCTGGGTTTTAGTGAACCTTTACAGCGTACAATAAAAAGGTAGCATTAACTAATCAAAAAGGTTAGGATTTAAATACGCGAGGTCGGCTGGGATCCATAATATTCAAATACAGCATGGGGCCCATAGAAACCGCATGTGCTCATTTGTTGCGGAAAGTTTGGAGGCCGAGACACAAAGCAGATGGAGGCAATACGACCGAAACAAATGAGAGACATTTCCCCCCGGGAGACCTGCCGTCACTTTTCAACACATTGTATCAGGCACGAGGAGGGCAGCTCCGCGGGAGGGGAAAGGGGGTCCTAACGTACTCCCTTTTTCATTTTTGTACTTTCATTTGTCTTCGTCACGAAGCCGGAAGCAGTACAAGCGCTCCGTCATGCAAATGGATGTGTGTGTGTGTGTGTGTGTGTGTGTGTGTGTGTGTGTGTGTGTGTGTGTGTGTGTGTGTGTGTGTGTGTGTGCCGTAGTTGTGCTTTCTGCCTGCTGCCGTTAAGAGGTTTGACCTCACGTCGCTGACGAGCGACGCCACAGGACAGAGAGGGAGAGAGAGACAGAGGGACAGAGGGAGAGAGAGAGATAGAGAGGGAGAGGGAGAGAGAGACAGAGGGACAGAGGGAGAGGGAGAGAGAGAGATAGAGAGAGAGGGAGAGAGAGAGAGAGACAAAGAGAGAATGAGAGAGTGGGACAGAGAGAGAGAGAGACAGAGACAGAGAGAGAGAGAGTCTGAGTCTTCACCTCAACATCAACTACACGAAAACAATCCTTTACCATTTTGTTCAATGGATAAAATAGCAGGGAAGTAGTATACATTTTTGTATTTATTATCAATTTTTTTGCATTATAATTCTAATTTGGTATATAGTTTTACAAATAGATATATAATATGGTTGAATTACATATGTATGGCTTATATATAAGAACATTTTAAATTTAGTGTACTATATATATATATATATATACACACACACACACACACACACACACACACACACACACACAGAAGCAGCTCTGCCGTAGCAGTGTGTGTGAAAGTTGAACCGACAGGTACATTCTTCATGTGTTTTACAGCTCGTCTCCTGACCGCTGTAGAGTGACTTGTAGCGGGGCGATCGCTGTGCTGTACAGTAGATGTAATACGTCCCAATAGAGCACCTGGGGAAGTGAACCAAGATGACACCTGGGGCTTACACACACACACACACACACACACACACACACACACACACACACACACACACACACACACACACACACACACACCCATCGACTCCCCAAAACCTGGCTGGATAAATGCAATAAAACCCAGTGGAGGTGCTCCTTGCACCACCTGGGTCCTCTGTCTCCCTGTGTGTGTGTGTGTGTGTGTGTGTGTGTGTGTGTGTCCACTTTCTGTCTGTGTGGCCATGTCACTGCCAATCAGGACTGTCTGTCACAGCCCCCTAGTATGTGTATGTATGTGTGTGTGTGTGTGTGTGTGTGTGTGTGTGTGTGTGTGTGTGTGTGTGCGCGCGCATGTTGTATCTGTGTACATGGTATGTGTGTATGTGTGTGTGTGTGTGTGCATGGTATGTGTGTGTGTGTGTGATTGTACTGTGTTTGTGCATGTGTGTTTGTGTGTGTGTGTGTGCTTGGATGTATGTGTCTGTGTGTCAATGGTGTGCGTGTGGATGTGTGTGTGTGTGTATTTGAGGGGAGATTGCACTGCTTTTTCCCCAACATTTCAACAAAAGGAGCCAGAGAGTGATGTGATGGAGGCTGCCACCTAACAGTTGCTAATAGCACCTGACACAGCGCTACACACACACACACACACACACACACACACACACACACACACACTATTACTTATCCTATGCTATCCAGCCTTCCAGTGAATTACACAAAAAACATTTCAAACGAATTTGAAAGAAACGTTTGAAATATAGTTCTTCAATGTATTATTTTGCTAATAGCATACACTCCCTCTTTAAGGCCCGTCACAGACAGGAAGAGGAAGGCTGGGGGGACAGGAAGGAAGGGGGTGGGGTGGTGGGGGAGGGGCGGGGCCTAAGTGAAGACGATCCCTGCCGTCTATCTCCCGATGCCAGCTGACACTGCTGCTGACCTCTGAGCAGATGTTCCTTGTAATAATCTGCAGTTGAGAGAGGCATGCGCGCCAGGTGGAGATGCCGTGCTCCGCTCCCAAATGACCCCCCCCCCCCCAACTCCCCCTATACTCCCCCACTCACCACCCCACCTCTTCCCCCCACCATCTCCTTCCTCTTTATAAAACAAAAGGAGCCATTGAGGTATCCATTTTCAGTCGGCTACAAAGATTGGGCCGTGTGTGCTTGCGTGTGTGTGTGTGTGTGTGTGTCCGTGCATGTGTGTGTGTGTGTGTGGATGTTTGTGTAAGGGTCTGCAGAAGGGGAGTACTTTTAATACAATTAGAGGTCTTTAGAGACCCTCTTTAGGCTTTTGGAGCGGAGCGGGGGGGGGGGGGGGGGGGGGGCGAAAAGGCCAACAGGTCGACCAACAGTCTGTTTTGTTTCTTTTTCTTTTTTGAAGAAGGTCTCCAGCCCGCGTGCCGTTTTGCTGTCGTGTGCTGAGGAGGCAAAGGGCAAGAGAGGACTGCGGCAGAGAGTGAGACAGAGAGAGAGCGTGAGAGAGAGAGACAGAGCCAGAGAGTAAGAGAGAGAGAGAGAGAGAGAGAGAGAGAGAGTGAGAGACAGAGCCAGAGAGTAAGAGAGAGAGAGAGAGAGAGAGAGAGAGAGAGAGAGAGAGAGAGAGAGAGAGAGAGAGAGAGAGAGAGAGAGAGAGCATGGCAGAACGATGAAGTCGCCAAGATAGAATGCCCCGGGATCTGTAAAACTATCTGGAATCTGGTTTTAGGTTGGAGGTGGGCGGGGCACGGAGAGACGCGAGCTCGGGTAGAAATGGAGAATGGGTAA
>JACYXH010000422.1:0-85000 GCA_026745465.1 Lota lota | reverse complement strand
TTGGTGCACACTTTATGGTTACCCTAGTGTAAGTATGGTTATATTTTTATTTTCTTGTAAACAAATAGCTATAACAGCTATAACACCAGCCCACATACCGGAGTTTAGGCTAGTCAAGACCCTGTGCTATAAGAGTTTTGTGGGTCAGAATAACGTCAATTCCACTTTTCCACAATTCCAAAATGTCCTCACTGCCACATCCTAAAACAGTTGATTTAAAGTATGATAAATTCATCTTTGTTGTGCTACTTAAAAAATCCACAGAGTTTATCCACATGAGGAAGACATTACCTTCCTCAAGTACCTCTTACTGCTATGTTAGCAACATTATCGCCACAAGAGCATGGCATCAATACATTTTTTATTTAATCAATCAATCAGTAAATCAGTCAGAAATCATAAACATAATAAAAGTACATTAAATAGGTGAATAAATAATAATAATACAAATAAAACGAAAAAAACCCTCGTAAGTGTAGTCTGTTCGGCGGCCTCCTCTGTGGTGAACTGTGAGCCCATAGTCTTTTTGCTGCTCAGACCTTCTGTTCTCAGGCTAAGGCTCCCCCCCCTGCTACCTGCTTATCACCGCCCTCTAATAGCCAGCTAGCTGGGTGATAGTGTAATTAGGGCACTAACATCTCTTTTAGGAGTCTATCGAGCATTCTAATTAGCAGCAGATTAATGGGTATAGGGCAGGCTGTTCTGAGCTTTGCATTACCAACACCAGCGGCCCGCTGGTACCTTCAGCTGTGCCCCCGCCCAGGGGCAGCGGGAGAGATGGTGGAGTGTGTGTGTGTGTGTGTTAATATGAAAGTCAACATATGTAGGAGTGCGTGAGGGGTTCAATTAGAAGTGCTAAAGGGCTTTGCATGCTTGTGTTTCTCATGTTGTTTTTACGGGTCCTTTGAAGGTGTGTGTGTATGTGTGTGCGTGTGTGTGTGTGTCTATGTGTGTGTCTGTGTGTGTGTCTGTGTGTGTGTCTGTGTGTGTGTGTCTGTGTGTGTGTCTGTGTGTGAATGTGGGATTTTATGTCATCGGTGAATGTTATTTTAATAAAGGGAAAGTGGTAGAGGTAGTTTGATTCTCAGGCTCTGTGAGCTACAAAGAAAGGGTGAGGGTCAAGGTTTATATTGATATGTACATATGTGTGTGTTTATGACAGTGTGTGTGTGTGTGTGTGTGTGTGTACATTCAGGTTTTAAAGAAACCTTGCGAGGCATTGAAAATCTCTCCCTGGGGGGGGGGGGGGGGGGGGGGGGGGGGGGGGGGGGGGGGGGGGGGGGGGGTCGTGGGGGGGGCTCGGCACTAATTCCAATTACCACAAGATTACAGAGATAATGGTCGCTGTCAAGAATCTAACATTTTCTTTTCTATCTTACTCTCTCTCTCTCTCTCTCTCTCTCTCTGTATAGTCTCTCTCCCTCTCATTCTCTTTCTCTCTCTCCTTCACTCTCACTCTCTCTGACTCTGTATAGTCTCTCTCTTCCTCTCTTTCTCTTTCTCGCTCCCCTTCACTCTATCTCTCTCGCACACTCCCTCACTCTCTCTCTGTCTCTCCCCGGCTCTTTTTCATTCATATGGCCATTTTACAGCCCAGCAGTCACTGTGTGGGCCAGCCTAAGGTAAGTGATAGAGTGGGTATTTGTGGAGAGAATGAATCGAGAGAGAAAGTCCAGAGAGAGAGAGAGAGAGAGAGAGAGAGAGAGAGAGAGAGAGACAGAGACAGAGACAGAGACAGAGAGAGAGAGAGAGAGAGAGAGAGAGAGAGAGAGAGAGAGAGAGAGAGGCAGCGAGAGTAGATCAGAGTATTAAGGAGGCAGATGTGAGAAGGGAAGATTGAAAGCAGAGAGGGGTGAGCACGGCTGAATAGGAGTTAAAGAGAGAGAGTTAGAAAGAGCGAGCAGGAGGAGAAAGAGGAAATTTAACAACAAAGAGACAGCGGTGGGCTTTAGCGGGAGAGGTAAGAACATTGGGAAGAAGAAGAACAAAGCAAGAAATTCAGAGCATTTCAAACTCACCGCAGCCTCACCAATACGCCGGCCGTAATGCCTTTATTTTAGCGCCATCCTGGAACATAGCTCGCGAGTTGAGCTAATTCCCTTCTTCTGCCCCATAGTAAGATATCAGAATCACTGTAAAGATTCAGTTTTTAAGTAATTTATTTGGGGGGATCCACAACACTCATGGCATCACAGGTTCTAAAAGGTATTCCTCCCACGCTGTTATACAGAATGTGATTTAGCCCCTAGCTCTGCTAGCTATTATACAACAGCATAAGGACTGGAAGAATTGTACTTCTTTTTGCCACCTCTAAATTGTCTTAAGCGCCATTCTCAAAGTAAAGTGAAACAACAATTCCTTCAACAACTGTTGTCACATGTAACTACTTAAGTGTGTGCTTAGAGTCCCTAAGCACTCACTTAAGTAATCGTGAAAACATTATACTATCTTTCATGAGCTAGAATAAGAAATCAAATATAACTACTGAAGCTTTTAGCTTTTCGGCCATTCAGCCTTTGCCTAACCCTCAGAATCACTGGTCAGTCCAGCTAGTTCGACTAGTAGGGTAAGGCTTTAACTGTTTGATGGCTCACATTTCAATCACATATTGTACCTTTATCTGGTTGTCAGTGAATTATTAAGGTATTCAACAACAGTCAGTCAGTCAGTCTAACCTTCCATCCATCCATCCATCTAGTCACCCAGTAGAAGCCATGGCAAGGGCTACACCCAATGAGTGAGTGCATCTGCTAACAAGTCCACTAGCCAGCCAGCTAGCCAGCCGGCTAGTGGGCCAGTCGGGTGGTTCATCAGTGAGCCTCCTAGCCCTGTTGAGCAGCGTGACACCTGGCAATGAGTCAGCTCCAGCTGACCCCTTCATGGCATTTCTCTTTCTTCTGACGGCTGGTCAGAGCACTACACTCCCAGCGCACCACAGGGGAGCTTCCTTATTTGAAAAGAGGCCAACGCTGCAGCTAATGAGCTCTCCTTAAACTAATAATACACCACAAACGAGTAAATCAATAAGAACACATTTGGTTACTTAAACGCTGCTGGTTGCGGACAAACATGGATTTCTTTGTCATGGCCTAGAAGTGGGAGAATAAAGTGGTCCATCTGATCGTTGAGTTTGTGTATATAATGGAACACACTGTGGGAACTATTCACTGTGTTTGCAGAGCAGGGGGTACAAAGGTCGGGGGAACCCTATTTTTTTCCCTTTCTCTGTCAAGCAGAGAGAAGGCGGCAGCCTGTGCCAAATGGGCTATGCCACACTGTTCTTCCAATCTGTCTCAACTTGGCACCACGTACCGCATACGGACACCCCCAGTTCTTCGGTTGACTGTATTTTATCATTGCTAAGTACCGCCGCCGGGAACCTGATGGCTTCAAACTTTTCGCAGATTTTCCTCTTCGTGTGTGGATGTTGTGAGAACTCGTGTGTGAAAAATGTAATTAAAAACGATGCTCGCATTTGGACCTCATTTGATGTCATCTTATTCGTTTGGCTTAATGCTAATCCTCTTTCCATGTGCTCCAGCAGCAGGTGACAATATGTCCAGCTGTACAGCACCCCTGCTTTGCTCAATGATAAAAGAAAAAGTGCACTGTACGTCTTACAAACCGGGCCCCCTTCCTCCCCTCTCAACTGTAATTACTCAGCACATAAAGTCAAACGTCAGGAGTCACGCACTCACTTTAAATGACTCTTCATCACCCTGATGGATTTACTAGGCCGTGGAATCCTGTTTTTATTCTCAAATGAATCAGTTGGTGGGGCCTCTGATCGGGGTGTGTGGGTGGGGGTGGGGGTGGTGGTGGGGGGGGGGGGGGGGGGGGGGGGGGGGGGGGGGGGGGGGGGGGGGGGGGGGGGGGATGTTTGGTGGAGGGGGGGGGGTCCATAAAGAATGACATATTTATCTTCTGGCTAGGTGGCATGACAAGGACAGCCCCGGTGAGTTATTACAGCGGTGCAGATGGGGAGCAGGGGTGTGTGTGTGTGTGTGTGTGTTTAGATGGTGGCACACATCATCTACGCGCACACACACACACACACACACAGAAAGCACCCCTTGGTTTACATTATGCTCTGTATACACGAGCCTACCAACTAGCCACAGGTATCGCACAGCATAATAATTATGTGTTGGATATTGAGTGCGTCGCACAGGCTTTCTCAATGGAACGGAGTGTATCTTCGTTAGAAGATAGTGTACACGAGTCGTTACGAGGGACTTGTTATGGACTTACAGGGGCTCGACCGTGATGAAAACCCAGCGCTGGGAGATTTTATTGAGGCTCCGCACCACATTGTTGTACCTCACTTCATAGAGCATTACACCGCCATATAACACCTAGTGGAACCATTACCACCAGACACCTCCCATTCCTACCAATAGCCCCATGTTATCAAAATGTATCAATCACTTTGCCTTTGTTTTATCTTCTTTATCCATGGTGTAAATCGTATCACTGACATAGGCCGTGTAGAAATGTATGCAGTTGGTTGTGGGTCTTTTATGGTTGTCTTTTTTTTCCCCCACAGAGCACAACTTCATTGTCTTCCTGACTGTAAATCAGCCCTTAGTGCTTAACGGCAACGGTGATGGCGACACAACTACCAGTTGCATTTAGGGAATTAGTTATCGACTCTCTGCATGTTATTGTTATTTCTGTTTCCACCCCTTTTCCTGAGAAGCATGTCCCCGCTAGAGTGTATAATTACACTACAGGCCTCATAACCCTTACTAGGTTGTATTTAAATGCATATGTTTTGTCTCTTCTTGCTATTGGGCCTATAAGCTACGTTGCTTCCTCATGTATGAAGCAGCCTAGGCATAATCACCACAGGAAGTTAGCTGCCTCTGAAAGTAGTGTGACGACCACCTGAACTAACTCTACACAATATGGGTATCACATCTGTTAGAGCTTATGTCTAAGAGACATAACGATAATAAAATAGTCAATAGTCAGAGTGTGTCTGTGTGGATAAACAAAAGCTTCATCTCGGATTGAGCAGTCCTACTATGTTATAGCTGAACTTCTGGTGGGAGACGGTCACAGAGCCTGGGGCGGAAACCCAAAACTGCAAGGTGCGGAGTTACGCCTCGTTTTCCTGTTTACGTTACGGTGATATTTTTTACGGAAGAGAGACTCATTCAACCGAGTGGAAGTAGCTTTCAGAAGAGTTTTTAATAAGTGTGTTTCTACAGTGGCCAGTCTACACGGTTTGAAACCTGTACAGACACTTTTTCACAGTTTGCCATTGCTGGCTGAATTTCATTGGCAATTACGGTTTACAGATCCCCGCCACCAGCAACATGATTGGTCGAAACGAATATGAAGCAAAATAATGTGACGTTCACCCAGATTCCAGCAAGTCTGCGAGACTACCAAAAGCTGAAAAGAAATCCCTCTTCAAAACCTTGAAGGGGGATTGCAACCCATATTCCAATTGTGTCCCACAAATGTCGATCACCCATCAGGGATGACCACACCACAATTGCAATTCGTTTGCAGTAGCACAACATTTCACCGGAGATCCCGAACAGGAACATAATTTGGAACTGTGCTTCGAATCAGTGGGGACAGTATAAAGCATTGTGAGGTCCCCACATACGGTCTCTAAGCCCATAATAGCGGCAGTACCCTACACCTCCAGACTGAGTGGGAGAGAGAGAGAGAGAGGCTTCTGCGTGGGGGCTCCAGATACAGGTGAACTGGGATGGCGGCGGGTGGAGGGGGGACTCATGTCATTAATGTATATATTTCAAAGGGCCAGTCCCGGAAAGCAATCCCCCGGCATCCATCCCCCCACCCCCCACCCGCTCCATGCTCCCTGTTTTCTTTGGGGCTGCTTATGTTGTCTGCTGTGGCATGCAGAGCTGGAGTTAGGGAGTTAAATGGATTAATTACCTTTAAGGTCTTTTAGCTACTTTTATTACTATCGGGGGGGGGGGGGGGGGGGGGGGGGGGGGGGGGGGGGGGGGGGGGGGGGGGGGACCACCAAACACGGACGATCATCGAACTCACTGGGGGCCTTTGAAATGCACATTCCCACATCCCCCAATGACATAATCACGTAATTAGGTGATTTTCAAACGTGATTGCCACATAAGTAGGAGGGGTTCATTTTCCTGCCGTTTCAGCTGGCGTGAGGAAGGGAGTTTTCCAGCCTGTTCCCCAACCTAAACGACAGAACAGGTGGTTTGTCAATATGACCTAAAACGACCAATATGGGTGTTTGCTGGTACAGTGCCCCCAAACAGATAGAAGAAAAAGTAATACATTATGTATCTCATGTTTCTGTCTGCCAAAACAAAATGGATGACATTCGTATTATTCTCAGTGGAAAATGCAAGATAGGGAAGATATTTTCAGCATTAAAATGAGTTTTGATAACATTTCGTTTTTAAGTTAGTTCAATGTTTTCTATCGTAGCCATGGTGATTGATATGGACGCTGCTACCCCTGAATGTTGTTTGAATCATTGTCTTTGCCTTGCGAAGTCGTCTGAGCTGTTATGTAAAGTTTTATTTGATATAACTGATGATGGTTTTCGAGTCCCCTAGGGATGGCATTTATGTGTGTGTGTGTGTGTGTGTGTGTGTGTGTGTGTGTGTGTGTCTAGAAACAATATAGCACCCCATACAGACCCAAAAGTTCTGCTTCACAGTCTACAGAGAGAGAGAGATTGAGAGAGAGAGAGAGCGAGAGAAAGAGAGAGACGGCGAGATACAGTGAGAGAGCGACAAGAGAGAGAGAGCATCACGGGAATAGGGGTGACTCGTTTCCGGGCGACAGATCTCAAATGAAGATTTCCTCCTTCCATCTCCATGGCTCTAGAAACTCTGACGACCACGACCATGACGACCATGGCTACGGAGGCCCGGCTGAGGAGATGTTCTCCTCATTGACTTCCCAGCGACGGCTCCAGCAGCCACAGACACTGGGGGCCTGTGTGAAGCACTCACATATGTGATGTGCAACAAGCAGCGGCCCATTCACCCAGGGCACTGTGGGCTTGAGCCCCGGACAATCAGCGGTGACTGCCCTCCACAGCAACACGGCTATCCCCTTTCACCTCCCGGAGAGGAAATCAGATAATTAAATGTGAGAAACAGCGTCAAGAGGAGGAGGTGTGTGTGTGTGTGTCATCTCCTCCTCCTCCTCTTTATGCACGGCTAGCTTCCTGAAGCTAGCTGCTCAGGCGTAGCGCTAGCAAGACGGCGAATATAGCGACGGTTGCGCGTACCGTGATGGAGAGAGAAAGGGGGGGGGGGGGGGGGGGGGGGGGGGGGGGGGGGTGGTTGTGCCCCCGTGGTGTGGAAACGGCAACAGAGCAGACCGTGACCGAGAGGAGCGGGGCTTGAAACCCGTCCCTCAATGCTCCACCTGGCAGACACAAGACGGTTGTCAGGGGACTGGCAAGACAGCCATGTCCCCCCCCCCCCCCCCCCCCCCCCCCCCCACCTACCCTCCTCTGAAGTGGGCACCATGTCCACCCGGTGGTGCCGTCCTTCTGAATGCGGGGGCCCTCACGCTGTTTGTATGGTCTGAGCTCCAATGATATGCTCCAGTCCCCAACCCCTCTCTCTCTCTCTCTCTCTGTCTCTCTCTGTCTCTCTCTCTCGCTCTCTCTCTCCCCCTCCCCACAAGACCCCGCATCACCGTCACGGCCCTGGGAGGAAGAGGACGAGGAGGACGAGGAGGACGAGGAGTAGGCGAGGCGGTGAGCCGGGGCCCTATTGTTGGAGACGGATAATAGGAGAGAGGGGAAGGTGTTCAGAATGATTGTGTCTCTGTTGGGGGCTCTGTAAGGAGGTCTGCTGAAGTGAATCACATCATAATAAGGAAGTGAAGCAGAGCAGGTCGCTTTTTTCATTCTCTACCACCCCCCCCCCCCCCCCCCCCCCCCCTCCCCCCCCCCAACAAGACATGACACGGCAGCCATGTTTGGTTCTTCTGGTCAAATATGTTTCACTGTTGGATTAGGGGAGCTATTGTGGAGTGACAAAGTGGTCAGTGGAGAACGTAAGAGAAGGATATAGGTGCCTTACGCTTCAGAGCACACGGTCCACACAATGAAGAGAAGATTGTGTTTTCACGGCTTAGCGAAGGCATTTACTTGTATCACCTTGTACAATGAAAATAACAACAATTGACCACATCTAGGGTGTTCATCATCATCATCATCTTCATCATCATCATTATAATCGTTTTTATTATTTTTATCAAGCACACGTTATTTCCCATTCATTTACGTTTAGAGTGTACATATAAGCAAAAAGGTATTGTTTTTTTATATTTTAATTAATGGTTTAAGGCGAGTGTGTGTGGGTGTGTCTGTGTGTGTGTGTGGATGTGTGTGTGTGTGTCTAGTAACACTATAGCACCCCATGCGGAACGAAAATCTTGTGGGTGCATGACCGTGTGTGTGAATGTGTGCATATCACATGTTAGCAAAGTTAACCAAAATGTGTAATGAAAACATTTGTCTTTTTTCATGTTTTCGTGGACACTATATACATTACAATTATTAAAATGTTCCAATAATAAAATATTGATCTGTATAAAGTGACTAAGATATGTGTGTGTGTGTGTGTGTATGTGTTTGTGTGTGTGTGTGTATGTGTTAAACGTCTTTGTGTGTGCCTGTATTAGGTGTGTTTTCATGCACCACACAGTAGTGTGTGTGTGTGTGTGTGTGGTGTGTGTGTGTGTATGTGTGAGTGCATGCGTGTGTGTGGGTGTATGCCTGTGTGTGGGTGTGTGTATGTGTAAGTGCGTGTCTGCATATGTATGTGTCTATCAGGTGTGTTTACATGCACCACACAGTGCATATTTGCACCTCTGGTCTCACATGAATATAAACTACTCCCCCCCCCCCCCCCCCCCCCCCCCCCCCCACCGCTCTCTGTTCAAGGGCCAGCATTAGCAGGGCGAGGTTCCCCCTCTGCTCTATTGACTGGATATCTAGTTGTCTCATCTCTCTAAGCAGATGTCTCTCCCCAAGCATCTGTTTGTATTAGTACTGTAATTGCTGGTGATAATAAGCCCATTGATTCAGTATCTAAGGAAATAGTCAATCAGGGCAGCCCATTCGTCTTACTTCTCCTGACACGTGTTTTCATCCCCTCCAGCTGAACAGGCAGTGCCAGTGGCCGGGTCTTTGTTGACTGAATTGGAAAGCAGAGTGTGGTGGGTTTGGATGGGACGACGGCCTGTCGGCCCTGAGTGAGTGATGGCTGGGTCCGCAAACACACCGACCGACCCTATGGCCCTTACAGGAGGCCCCGGGTGATAGATGTGTTGATTTGTTTATATAGGCCCGAGCACATTCTATCTCTCTGGTCATTCTATCTCTCTCTCTCTCTCTCTCTCTCTCTCTCTGTATCTCTCTCTCTCTCTCTCTGTATCTCTCTTTTTGTTTTGTTTTCCTTCTCTTCTTTATTTCTACTTTTTCATTTTTTGGGGCTCTATCAACGGCATCGATTTCAACTTTTTTTTTTCTCTCTCTCGCTACACTATTTGTGCATCCTATCACTGGGCTTTCTCTCTCTCACCTATCTCACTCTGTTTTTTTGTTTTTTTTTCACTCTACCTTTCTCTCTTCTCAGGATTGTTTCCATGTTACACAAGCTATGCGTTGAATCACCTCTCTCTCTGTCTGTCTGTCTCTGTTTGTCTCTCTCTCTCCCTCTCTCTCTCTCTCTCTCTCTCTCTCTCTCACACACACACACACACACACACACACACCAGAGCAGAGGATAACAGTACATCTCAGGGTGTGGGTAATGGTTAATGGAGAGGCCATTAGTTCCAGACAGTCCTCTCCAGTGTGCTCTAAAGTCAGACACTGAGCTGGATTCCAAACTCGCTAGACACTCCAACAGTCTCTTCTCCAAGCTATAAAAAATACAGCAGCATCAACCATTGTTGGCTGGCCACAAAAAGTCTTGACCGTATATTTTATGATGCCGCGATTAAAAAGCAACAACAAAAGTCAAAGGTTTGTTTAAGAACACGTTCACTGGGCCATGGCCAGTATCGTCCCATTCGTTTCCCGTCATTAATCAGCAGAAATCCAGAAGCTGAGTGATTTGTAAACGCCCTCCGTGAGAGGAAAGGCAGTAAAACGCAGAGCGTGTATTTCCCTAGTTAATGATTGTCCCATTGAATGTGCAGCAAAAAAAAGTAAAAAGGAGTCCCGCTCCAAGACTTTAGAAGCTGCAATATTGTCCCAAATAAATCACTGTGTGTCGTCCTAAACAAAATGTGTTTATTGGCCGGGAGGGGTCAAAGGTTGCAGTCTCCCATTACTCTGTACTGCCAAAAGGTCATTATTGTCGTGTCAATGACATTACAAATGAGACTTTGTGATTAATCTTTTCCCACCACTTCAAACATCCTCACTTACAAAGAGGGCTTACAAATGGTTACATCCTAAAGAGCCTTCTTAGCTGTGATGGGTCCAAAGGGAAGGATTCTAAAGGAGAGTGATGGGTGTGAACGACTACTGGTGAAACCTGCTAGTGTTGGGCTGACTGAACAGCCCAGACCTCACGTATATATATATATATCCCAGATAGATGCAAAGTAGGAGAATGTAGTGGGTTTTAGTTTTGTGTAGTCATGGGTGACACGTTTTTATTTTTAAGTTGCCTCAGAAAGTAAATCAGCCAAAGCCATCGCAATGTACACAACATCTAAAACACAATCTAGCACACACACACACACACACACACTTAACACACACACACACACACACAGAAGAAGAAAAAAAAGGAAAAGGATGAATTCTCTCTGGCTGGTCACAGTGTCAGAAGCAAGTTCACGGTGTTATTATGTGCGGCTTTAGAAAAGCACAGTAAATTAGCGAAACATATGGTGACCTAATGATATCAATAAAGTGGCGGTGAGGGGGTTGCCTCGGAGAGGGACAAATCTGGGCGACGCGGTGCCGCGTTGCTCACCGGGGCCCTCAATGTTTTCCCCTTACTGACTGATAGGAGAACAAGCCGACACCACGTCCGTTTAGATCAATACCCTGGCCCATTATGATAGGGGGGGAAAAGCACATTTAGCAGGGTTGTCAAGCTCATTATGGCAAGCAGATGGCAGCCCTTGCACCTACCATCTCAGACAGTGGAGCCAGTGACAACACTTCAAATTAGAATCTATAATGCTAATCTACAGCCTGCTGTGGCCAACCGAGATAAAGCATGCATTATGCACCCCCCCCCCCCCCCCCCAGTGACAACAAACATGGGAGTGGCCCCTGTAAATGCAGGTAGAGTGTTTAAGCTGGGCGGCGTTTGCAGAGAATCAAAGAAAAACCGTGACTAGGTGATCGGATTTCCCTGTTCACTCTCTCTATGCACTATGCATTCTATGGTTTTGCATCATGATTATCAGAGCTTTGCAAACTTGGAAAGTTTTACAATTTGGTGTAGTGTCCAGTCGCACTCGTAGTGTTAGTTCTGCAGTATTTCCCAAACATATCCTATTCAATCGATCTGAGTCCAGGTCTTACACAACCAAATCACTTTATTCAAGTCAATGCTTGCACCATTTAAGTCAATGCTTGCACTCCAATCATTTGGATTGTAATATCATTGTAGTCTCTTCCTATAGTGCTGGATCCCATAATGCAAAGTAAAGCACAAGAGGGTTATAATATAAACAGTTAAAGTTAGGCATCAGACTTTTCATCTGGTAGAGGTAGGATAAAGATGAATGCGTTAACCACATACATTGGTGAGAGTAAATACTTTCACTTTGTTGGGGATCAAATTTCAAACGTTTGTTATGTTACATATTTGTGGCATCTTATAATCAACCCTTTTACGACATCAATATAGGATGCTGCCAATATTTATATAAATATTTCAATAATAAATCAGTGTTAAGGGTTAATGTGTGTCAATGCAGCAACTATAGGGGACGGGTTTTCTGGTAAACAGGGCTGAAGGAGGGAGGGTGGAGAGGTGCAGAGACGAGGAGGTGGAGGAGGTGGAGGAGGAGGAGGAGGAGGAGGAGGAGGAGGAGGAGCTATAAAACATAGGTAATGATATGGACAACAGGAGGGATCAATGAAGACATTAACCCTCTCATTCATTCCCAGCCATTACCACGGATGCAAAAACACTGTGACCAATCATGCAACGGGGGATCAATGTTTGGAAGCTCTGCAGGAGCATGGGAAGAAATGTTGGAGGAACGTCTGGATGGGTGGCGAGAAAAAGCCACAGAGTCATTTTGTGAAAGAAATGGAGACGTTTTTTAGTGTGTAGAAATGTAGAGAAAATAACAACACTGGAACGAACAAAGAGTAAATCAAATAAGAATTGTCATCATTTTTGATTTGCCTTTTATTTGTTGTAACCTTCTCCCGGCAAAGTTCTCGTCTTTGTCAGCTGGTAAATGAACAGTCAAGAAAGGCTTTTATCTCACATCGAATCCTATTCTTCTTTCTACGGAGGGAGCCCTGCTCTCCCTGCTCTCTCTCTCTCTGTCTCTCTCTCTCTCTCTCTCTCTCTATCTCTCTCTCTCTCTCTCTCTCTCTCTTTTTTTTCTCTCTCATTCTCTGTCCGTCTCTCTCTCTCTCTCTCTCTCTCTCTCTCTCTCTCTCTCTCTCTCTCTCTCTCTCTCTCTCTCTCTCTCTCTCTCTCTCTCTGCCTCTCTGTGTCTCTCTGCCTCAGACACTCCAAGTAAATGGCTAAAAAGAGATCTACTTAAAGCTGTCAAGGAGTGTTGCAGCCCGACCGCGGGGCCATTCCGCACGACCTCCCCCATGACCCTCTCTTTTCAGGGGTCACTTGTAGGCTGCCTCTGGTGGGAGTGAGGGCTAGTCATGCACTGAATGAAAATGTATAAACATATGAATGAACTTAGCACCCCCCCCCCCACCCACCTACATCACCCTCCCACACACACATGCATTGGCACACATGCACGCACACACACGTGCGCACACACACACGCAAGCACACACATGCCTACACACACACACACACACACACACGTGCATGCACAAACACACACACACAGCCGTGAATGCACAAGCACACAGACACATCCCCCCACCCACCTACATCACCCTCCCACACACACACGCATGGGCACACACACAAGCACACCCACGGCTGCATACACACACACACATACACATCCACACACACATATGCACGCACACCTACGCCTACACACACACACACACACACACACACATACACGCATTCCCTGCTCTCTCCATTGGGCTGCTGAAGAGGAGGGCACTGGAAGATTGCAGGGTTTATCTCAGATTAGCAGCATAATGGTGGAGCGGCCCCTGAGTGCAAGCAGTCAGTCGTAGCAACACAGTAGTTTGGCCCCTGAAATAAACCCGAGAGGCTTCTTAGTGGAGGCAGAAAGCTGTGATAAAGAGGATGAGGTCTCATCATACAATATAAATGTTGTTATTGGATTTCTATTGTGGGGTATTTGCATCTATTGCAGCCGTTTACAAGCATGACTCTGCGTGTGTCGTGTACTATCTGTTTGAAATGTTCACCTACCTTTTTGAAGTGTCGCGCTGCAGCATATACAAGGGAGGAACAACGCTGAATAATACAGACTGATGACCTGATTTGACCCAAGGTGATCCGACGACACGTTTAAAATGCGTGTTTTTCTCTATCAATATGGTCCTGATTTTCCCCACCATTAAGCAAGACTCTTGAAATCCATAATTGACTGAAATATTAGCCTATAATTACCTACTGTCTCTATGGGATGGGATGGGGGCGGGGGTGGAAAATGGTTTCAGTTTAGCGTGAGGAAAATGATAAATTATTTCATTGCTTTGTGTTAATCGCCACGGCAGTGTCATAAGGGCTGTGCCCCAAACCTCAGTTTTAACATTCATGGCTCACCCCTCATCAATATTAATAGGTGTCTTTGGTTGGGGAGCAGAGTTAGAAGGAGAGCAAGAGAGAAACAGATGAATTACAGCTTCACTGATAAGTCCATGACGGCTGTGTACAGTGCAGTACTTACTCACCTTTTGCATATATAGTCTATGGTCTATAAACAAAAGCACCTATGTTAGTTTAAATATCTCCCCGCAATACAATCAGAGTGAACCGTGGCTTTCGTTTTTGTTGTTAATATTATTTATTAAGTAATTTCACTCTATTTGGTGAATTTGTGTTGGTTGTCTTTGTCTGTGTGTGTGCGTGCGCGCGTGTGCGTGGGCTAGATACCACAATGCACACTAGGCGAAGATCGGACAGTGGAGAAGCAAACTGAAAGGAGATCGAAATGAAAGAAGAGAATAAATGTGATGAGAGGAGCAAAGATGAGAGAGACGAGGGGGAGGAAGGGAGGGGAGAGGAGAGGGAAAGGATGAGAGAGAAAAGGCAAGAAGAGGAGGAGAAAGAGGAGAGAGGGAAACAGAAAGGAAAGGATGAGAGAGAGGAGATGAGAGGCAAGAAGAAGAGGAGGGGAGAAAAGAGGGAAAGAGAAAGGATGTGAGGAGAGGGAAAGGATGAGAGAGAGAGAAGAGGCAAGAGGAGGAGGAGCAGGAGGAGGAGGGAGGTAAAGGAAAGGAGGCAAGAAGAGTTAAGAAGAGGAGGAGGAGGATAGAGGGAAAGGTAAGCATGAGAGAACAGAGGCAACAGGAGGAGGAGGAGGATAGAGGGGAAGGAAAGGAGGAGAGAGGAGAGGCAAGAAAAGGAGGAGAAGAGAACCAAAGGAAAGCTAAACCCGAGCTGAGGCGGGAGGAGAGCAAGAAGACCAAAGGCCGGTGGGCCCGGCTAGTCGGGGGGAGGGGGGTTTTGAGCTTGACAGATGCTTTTAGTGATGACCATCTGCCCCAAACAGCAGAGGTGCTGAACTGCAGGTTCCAGAGCCGCAGCCTCCAGCAGCTCCAAGCCAAGCAGAGGAGAAGACCTCTGGACAAAAGGTTGAGCCGGCAGAGGAGCGAAGGCCGCGCCACCGCTGTACAACTTTAATTTATGATGGATGAGGGCGGAGGAAAGGTCAGCCAGTGATAAATATGAGAGCTCTTGTCCCGGGAGGTCATCAATTATGCCACGGCTGCTAACTTTCGATCTATGTGGGCAAAATGGATCTCTTCTCCGTAAGAAAATCATCTCTCAGAAAATTGGGGTGTATTAATCAAAAAGGGTGATGAACAGGGTGGAGTTAATGTGTGTGTGTGTGTGTGTTTGTGTGTGTGTGTGTGTGTGTGTGTGTGTGCTGAACAAACATATCAAATTTGAGCCATGATGCATATCCAAGTTGAGGGCTTGGGGGGGGGGGGGGGGGGGGGGGGGGGATTAGATCCCTGTGTTTAAACGCATAATTGTGTTTTCAAAAACTGCATTACACGGTACAGGTGTGCATGCCTGCTACACGACCGGGAGTACAGCAGAATTGATTAACACCACTCGCCGCTGTATTCAACGGCGAGGACATTTTAATACACGCTCACTTCCGCTGCTGTCGTTTACAACAATGTTAGCTCACCTACAAGGAGAGCTAGCCCCAAGGAGCGGTTACACCACCGGTATATTAGCATGCATCAGGACCCACGGCGTAACCACCCCCCGGGCCATATATCAAGCGCACCCTGGAATCATTTGTTTTTATTGGGTGTCACAGGCTGGTTCAGGTGTACGGTAATAGAATCCAGGCAACAATCTATATTTATAAATACATTAACCGCCTTTGTTTCCCACTCATAAATCACTAAATGAAACAAAACAAAAAAGATATCTATAAAAAGATATCTCTCCATATTATTTCCAAATGTGTTTTAGAGAAGGATAAAAAAGAAAAGTGGTGTTGGCAAGAGGTTATACGTTCAGGTCGAATGGTATTTCGTTGTGAGTTCGCCCCGTGATCGTCTTTGAGGACTATTTGTGGTAAACTTCAGTGCGCCGACATGATAAAGTACCAACTTTACATTCAATACATTTCACTAGTTATTTTTTCAGAGAGATTATAAAGAACTAGAAAGTATTTTATTTCCCGTGAATCCTTTCAGTCCGCAAATTGGCTGAACTTATTTTTGCGCCGCAATGAAATACAGGGGTCTTTTCTTAACAGGGTCAATAGCAACGACAATAAGATCACAGTGGACGACCTTTGACCCAGGTTACGTCCTTTTATCATGGCACCCCATCCCCCTTTTCTTCCCCTTTGACATCAACTGCCATGCCTGTCGGCCTCCCATTATTGTTTCACCAACGCCGGCAAGGTAATGTCGGAAAGATTACTCTGATAATGGGACAAACTAAAAGAAGAAAGAAAAACAGAGATAAGGAGAGAAAGAGAGGGACAAATTGGTATCAGGTTTTTTGTTTTTTACAAGAGAGGAAGTAAAAGTGCTAATTTACTCCTGTGATGTACATCAAAACGTTGCTGCAGGAGTAATGGGCTTTTTATTCAACGAACAAACGCTGGGGACGTTGAACCTCCCCCTCCCCCCCCCCCCCCCCCCCCCCCCCCCCCCCCCCTTGTTTCAATCAATGGCTCTCCATTGTCTACCATGCAAGTCCATGTCACTTGAGTTATCTCCTACAGCAACACAACACACTGCTTATGAGATAAAGACATCTAGCTGATCAATGTGGCTCCAAAAACCAACTAATGTATCATGCTATTGCTAGCTCTAGTAGCTGGACCCAAATCAACATTTGGGTTTCTAATGATTTGTATATCATAACAGTTATCAGTTAGACCAGTTTATACCCATAATGTCTTGATTAATTTTTATTATTTTATGTTTTCAGATAGTGTAAAGAGAGTATCACTATAGTTTCAATAGTTATTATTAATAATACTTATTCTAAAAAGAAACAGCATTATAATTGTCAAATGATTCAATCTTCTGCAATAGCCTTGACTTTACCATGTCAGTTTTCTTACCTAGACACCTGGCTGTAGGTCTCTATTGGCCAGACGACGTTAAAGGTGCTGCATGTACAGCCAAGAAAAACAAACAAACATTGACAGCGAAAGCAAAGACAAGACACGGCAACACACGATGATATTAAGGAGACAATATCTCTTGTGATCCTTATGTTGGCCATGTACTTGAGCATAGAGGAGAGAGTACAGCACAATGTGTTATGAAGCAACCCCCAACCCCCATCCAATCAGAGGGAAAAAGGAATGTGTGTGTGTGTGTGTGTGTGTGTGTGTGGGGGGGGGGGGGGTCTCCATCTTGGCCTTTGTGGTCCCAGGATATGTTGTAGGGGTCTCCTAAATGTGCCATGCCGTATTGATCCACATGATCTTTCTTGAAAAAAAAAAAACAGAAAGAAAAACTGCCAGACTAGCACTTAGACACCAGGCCAGCTGAGTAAGACCTACGTCCGCGATACCAGGATAATCAATTGTCTCCGTATAGGCGAGCTTGTGTTTTTTGCTTCTTTCGCAGTGGCTGATCCCGGTGAACTGTGTGAATCTATGGGGTACGCTGTGGGATTCTACTTGCAGAACAGTCAAGGTCTACTGCATCATGGGAATTTACTTTTGAAAACAAAACAAAAGAAATATTTTGGTCATGTTAGGTCGATGCACAGGGTTTTTGTAGAGTTATCAAATACAGGCAAATGTTTGTTTCTTATATAATAGTTTTACAAGCATGTGACTCAGGACACAAAAATATAACAAAATTCCAATGACTGTTTTCAGAAGGACAGCATGACATCGTAAACTGCTAATGATTAACACCAAAGTTAGGCAGAGCTTATTGAATCAATTTAGCAACATCTTGATCTTTAACCAAAGGCATATGTGGCACAAATAATGGTTTTCAATACACTTCTTTGGCTTCTCTTATAACACCTTTCTCCTACAGTTAAAGTAAACGTAGGAAAGCTAAATAATACAAACAAAATGAGAAAGACTTGGCTGTTGACCTCCAATCATTTTGTCATGTTTGAAACAGTGGTTTCAGTGGACTTCATAATTAACTCACATCAAATATAGATACAGTATCAAATGAGATAAAACTGTATATTTACATGCGTACTTTTTTAGAGGAAGAAAGTGTGCTCATGATGTCTGAGTTCACATAACAAGACCTCCATCTGCTGTTCTGGTCAAGAATAAGGGCTGCGGTGGGGGTGGGGGTGGGGGTGGAGGTGTAGAGGTGTGTGGTGGAAATGGGGTGGAGGGCGAGGTTGAAAGCCACCATAGCATTCCGTATTTCTTCCTCTTCTCTTTTTTACTTCCGTTTCTGAAAGCTAATAGGTGACCCACTGATGAAAAGTTCCTCCTTCGGAATTAAAGTTGAATGTCCAGCGTTATCTCTCTCTCGCTGTTGGAATTTTCTCTTATCGCCCCGGAGGGAAGCGAGTGACAGATTGATGCGCGTTCTTACCTGAGCCTCCCCACGTACCCTCTGTGCGTATCCTGCGACGGACAGATACTGTTAGTGCGCCTCGCTATTTTATACTTAGACCCCTGAAAAGCTGTTGAGAGACGGGGGCGAGACAAGAGAGGCTCCCCAGGCCGTGGAGGGAGTGCTTGGGTGGGAGCTAGATTCAGTTTCAAGCAATGTTGGGCTGTTTGTCTACAGACCCCCGTACTACACACCACACTCCCCCCTCCCCCATCCCGCGACCCGTCCTCCATAAATGCTCTTCTTGAACCTACATGTAAAGTCTTAAGAAAAAATGTATTATTTAGACATAACAATTCTGTCTTCTTAATATCGTCTTGTAAAGCCTTTTGTGAACCGCTTTCAAACGGTGCTATGTGAATCAAGTTATTATTATATTATTTTTTGTATATTATTCTTATTAGCATTAGTATAATTATTTATTCAACAAAAACCGTATTCATATATTAGAAGACAACGGATGACAGTGATTGAAAGTCATTGTGTCTACATGTGGACATATTGCTCTCCTCAGATAACCTAGATGGCAGGAAGAGCGGCAGACAGCCACGTGCTCCACACATGTATCTACTCTGTGCTGCTGGCCGGGCACATTTTTTTTTGCAGTGAAGAACTGCAGTGTCTGCGATAACGTCAATTTGCCGAATGTCTTTATATTTGATTACATAAAGTAACTGCTAATATGTGTTTAATTAACTCGTATCTGCACCCTGAACAATGAGCCTACTCATCAGTTACTGTTGTATTATTAAATTCATTTATCATTCTATCTTCTGATGTTACACTCGTGGTGGAGCAAATCCAAAGCCGAAACAAGTCTTGTTATTTAAACTAAGTAGAGCAGTCTGCATTTTCAATAATGCCCCTTTAACAAAACCCTCTTTGGAGGGCAGTTTCTAACAGGATAAATGTACAAGACCAATATATATTATCATCATCACAATCTACCTCATAATATCCAATCTATTAAACAGTCCCTTTTAAAGGTCCAAGGGTTACTGTATAAATTGGTTTATTCAGATCCCTAGTCAAGGAGAACTCAATAAGCGGCGTTGACTCAATTAAAGGGGTGATTCAAATGATTCCTCATCAGCTGGTTAGCCCATTAGAAACCCTCCAGACTCCCAGGCCACAGTCTGATATGCCACGAGAGTCAAGTCCAGTCACATTTATTTGTATAACACCTTATCACACTTAAATGACCCAAATAGGCTTGGTAGAACTCATTCGATGGATATACTGTAACTAGCTATCCTCAAACATAAACAGTAACAAAGATGCTTTGTTACAGATAGTGCTAGGATGATGGACCTGGCTATGGTCCATCATCCTAGCAAGTATGCTTATCAAAGCTGTTTTCTCATGGTGGTGTGCATTAAGATATATATTTTTGTTTTACCTCAGTAAGCAAGTTCTTCGGTTGAACTTTAAGAGCAACACGTTGTGTGATCCGAACCGTGGTGAAGTGCAAACGTCTTGTACTCTGGAAGCATATCACACCCTTATGTTTTGGGGTGGGCTTTAAGAAGTGGAGACCGTCCACCTGTGATATTTGAGAGAATCACAGTTTAAAGCAGTGATCAAAGGGCCGCGCCCTGACAGTATATCCTAAAATCACGTTTGTGGTGAGCCCCCGACGCTGAACTCTGACCTTTACACGATTCCGAGCAGATCAGAACAGCAGAATCACATCTAAAGCCGGGGAGCTGAAGCCGAATCCCTTCTGTGGCCCTATCGGATGGAGCGATCAGCCTCCTTCTGCATACCAAGACGGGCTGGTGCCTCGCCAAGGTATCTGCACCTGGACAGTGTTGTTCCACTCGCGGGCTTATCACCAGAGTCATATATTTTATCATTCGACAGGTGCAGCCAGGACACGGTTTAAGGCAGAGAAAGGTCCCCCTCGTATCAGGGTAAAACATCTCAGTGTCTGATTCCCGGGATTCAGAGAGGGAAATGACAGTGTTTACACTGACTGGGGAATGGATATTAATGTGGTCTCCAGAATTGAGTCAAATCCAGAACCTAGTCTCATTCACTTTCTGAAGGTTGTAGTTTTTTTATTAGAAGACATTGTTTCATGTGAAAAAGTGAGGAAAACTGTTACTCTACATGCTGGTAGATATTTATCCCTTATCTGATAAACAAACGGCAACGAGCAGGGGGAATCTGAGAAAAGTATGTCCTTTGTATTTGGGGGTGAGGGGGAGTACAAGGTGGGTGGGGTGTGAGGGAGGTGATTAATGGAACACCAAATTATCAAACAGTTGGTGATAGCGGCATAGTGAAAAGTTGAGGCAAGTTTGATAAGCAAGCTGCCAGGTCAGCAACAGACTGCACAGTACTTTCTGGATTTGATTTACACCTCCAACAACGGAGCCAGGAGTTCAAGTAGGGAAGAAACCCAGAGAGCTGGAAATCAACAAACCTTCCTAGAATAATGGCTACATACTGAGAGACTTCCATGAGCTTTAAGGAGAACGCATTATTTTGAAAATAAAAGGGAAATCTTTGACAATGTTTTGAAGTCCGATCTTTGAGGATTAACCAACGGTTAATTCGACAGAGGACATTGACATTGATACATCTTCACTCTTGGAAATAGGATTTGAGGAACTTGATGATGTTCCAAGCATCGAAGCATCTATTACTCCAACCTTCTGCCCCCGTTTCTCTCTCTCTCCTCTCTCTCTCTCCTCTCTCTCTCTCTCTGCTGCTCAACGTGCTGTGATGACTTTTCCTTTTCCTTTTTTTAAGGTAATCTCAGTTTTCCCCTTAACTGCTTTATGAGTTTGTCACTGTCAATGGAGCAGCCCCTCTCTGTCTCTCTCTCTTTCTCTCTCCAGACTAATAATCCATCTTGATCATTTTCACCACAGCACAGTACCTGTAACCTACATTCTGGTGACAATACAGAGATTCATGGAGCGCAAAAGAAGAAGGAGAGAGAGAGAGGGAGAGGGAGAGAGCGGTGAAATGCAAAAAGGAAGATCCATCAGGTGATGTATTACCCTGTGGGCGTCGCAATTTGTTATATAAGCCTCATGTTAGGCTCGGCAGCAAGATTAAAGACCGCCGACTCTGTGTATCAGTCAGCCATCAACTGCGGGGTCAATTTGCTTTTAACCCTTGTTTTGTGGTTCATAACCCTCTTACAAATATGACACCGTCAATCAAAAACGCCCAGTGCCCAGGACCCCTTTCGGCTTGCCCACATGGAATCACCTTGTCAACAATTAATACATAAGGCACTAGCAGGGGTCCCCCACAATGTCATTGCGGGCTCCTTTTAAAAATGGTTTCACACACAGTGAATGTAGAGCGACACACAAACGGTGAGAAAACATAATGCACAAAGCAAAACAAATAAAACATAAATGTAGAAATAAGAATAGTGTACTCTTGTATTGTTTATAAATGAATGTACATGCCAATAAGTGTGAATAATCGCTGGCTGCCAATAAGTGTGAATAAGGTGGCGACACACAACACGTAATACACACACACACACACATATATATATGTGTGTGTGTGTGTGTGTGTGTGTGTGTGTGTGTGTGTGTGTATTACGTGTTGTGTGTCGCCACACGTGTCGCGTGTGTATATATATATACACACTCGTAAGTGGCGTAGGTGTGCATTCATCACAGATTATTGGGGTGTTAATTAAATTGGGCGGTGGCGATCAGCCGTAAATCACATTACACCGTCATTCCTCTTTACAGCTCGGAGACAAAAGAGCCCAGGGGGCTGAGACTCGACAAGACGCCAGGGTGGGTGTTCTCCTAGGGCAGGCTGCTACAGCGCAGACGGAGGCTGAGCAATGCAGTAATGAGGATTAGGCTGTGCGTATCTTTAATTTGAAAAATAAATAAATAGAAAAGCATACTCCTTTCGGCTATCACTAACGACAAAGACTGCGCACACAATGGGAGCGGTCGCTACAATATTTGGTTGTTGTCGTCGGATATCTTCTGAAGCCTCCATTGTGGCTCTCTGTCTGGATCCTAGCGTGCATGGCGATAAACCCGGGTCTGCCCGTGTTTACTCTGGAGAAGGGGGGGGGGGGGCCTCCGGGTTTGATGAGTGCTCTTATCGCACTCAATGCCGCCGCCGCCGCTGCCACCGCCGCCGCTGCTTCACACAGCTAGTTAGCAACTGGCAGAGGGAAATAAGGGGCTGCCGCTAGCGTTGCTAGCTGCCCCCCCCCCCCCCCCCCCCCCCCCCCCCCCCCGAGGTGCCTGCAGCTTCGTTCCCGGAGTTAATGCCCGTCAACACCTCCCATTATTCAAATGAGATGAATGGGATATTGTCAGACAGCGAGAGACGAGTGGCAGTATTATTTTGACCTATTGTAAATGTCGCAACCTTGTGCCGCTGCCTTCCTTCACAGCGGCACCGGCTGAAGGTGTGTTCAGGCTTGCTGTAAATAATAAGGCCCTGGCTTGTCAGGTTGTTGTTTTTGCTCATAAGCTTCCTCTATAAATCAGCTAGTCTTGACCATATTGAGCATGGAGGAAACAAAAACAATTGCACCCGGATAATGTGCATAAAAATAGCCGATAGCAAAATAATGGCTGTAAAACTCATGTTAGCGCTGCTGTAAATTTGGTAGCTCTTCCTTCCGTCTGTTTTGTTGGGTCATAAGGGGACACCGTGGAAACAATGCTACGTCTTTGCCCCAACACTGGATAATAACATGTAATAACAAGAAATATATGAATAATATCCATCGGAAATGTTGCAAAAATTTAAAAGATTGACTCAAATACCTCAAAGGGAGTACTATAGACAGTTAGGCTGAACTGGGATAGGGTGTACTATGGAGCCTGCTTAGGCTCATGGGGGATAGGGAGTACTATAAATACTGCTAAGGCTCATGGGGGATAGGCAGTACTAGAGAGACTGCTAAGGCTCATGGGGATAGGCTGCTCTAGAGAGACTGCTAAGGCTCACAGAGATAGGGAGTTCTACAGAGACTCCTAAGGCTCATGGGGGATAGGGAGTACTATAGAGACTGCTAAGATTCCCGGGTGATAGGGTGCTCTAGAGAGGCTGCTAAGGCTCATGGGGGATAGGGTGCTCTAGAGAGACTGCTAAGGCTCATGGGGGATAGGGAGCTCTAGAGAGACTGCTAAGGCTCATGGGGGATAGGGAGTACTATAGAGACTGCTAAGGCTCACAGGGATAGGGAGTTCGATAGAGACTGCTAAGTGAATGGCTCAGCCCCTCCATATTGAGAGGCTAAGTGTATTGTATCCCATAACCCTTCTCTCGTTGCCACACAACGCAGGCAGTTGTGCCGGCTCCAGCTAGTGTATGATGGAGCACCCTTCGCCTCCTGAGAAAGAATGTTTGCTTACCATTTCATCATCCCCTGGGGCCACAGGAAAATAAGCCCATCAGTTGTCATTGTGACAGGATAAAAATGGAGCCGTCATATTTCAGTAACACAATGCAGGCAAGTGGGAGAGAGAGAGAGTGTGTGAGTGAGTGAGAGAGAGAGAGAGAGAGAGAGAGAGAGAGAGAGAGAGCGAGAGAGAGAGAGAGAGAGAGCGCAAACCATCCAGCGTCATTGCCCTACGTGGCAAATGAATTATGTACTGGGGTTCTTCATCATTCGAAAACCATAAGTTAATATTATCTCCTCAGAATAATTATAGCAAAGTTCAATTACCGGCCCGGAATTGCCGTTTGGCCCCCGCACCACGGGTTCTGACACAGACCCCATTTACACATTTATCTCTTCACTCCAACACGGCAAATCTGCATGATGGCAGTGATTTATCTACGAGCGTCCGATTCCCCAGCATGGCCGCCATTCTTCTTCACACACAACGATCGACCCCATCTCCGCCCCCCCCCCCCCCCCCCCCCCTCCCCTCCCATCCCGCTCCCCGGAGTCCCCTTGAGCTTAATGTAAGCTTTTCTTTTACACTGTGTTCTCCGTCCAATTTGTGTCTCTTCCTTTTGTCTCCAATGAATGAGGCCGAGGTCCTGGATTGTGAATTTACTTCACAAGATGTATGACCCTAGCGATGGCTGTCTGTGGAGAGGGGGGGGGGGGGGGGGGGGGGGGGGGGTGCACCTGAACTCCAGTGAGGAGTCCTTAGGGTACAGTGAGAGTAGTGTGAGTGGTAGGACCCTCTTTTGCGCTTTTAACGACACTTCCGCGATGAACCGCCTTTCGCACACATGTCGGATGGCTCTCTTAAACAAATAAATAAAGGAGTGTATCAATAAAAATAATAATTTAAAAACGTTAACATCGACTGTAACCCTTGAAGTGCCATGTTGTTGTGTTGTTGTGTTTCAGTATGGTGTTGGGACCGGTGTGTTCTGGCGTTGGGAGATGGATCTCTTGAGGCCATCAGCGATGGCGAAGGGGTTTCCAGGAGTCTTTCCAGGGGCCATGGAGTCTCACGCCACCGCATGTTCTCCAGGGAATGGTTCTCGAGTATGTTTTTGTTTCTTCCCTCTTGGAGATGGTAAATAAATATTCATGACTTCACCATGCAAAGGTTTTTGTGCAAAATAATACTAGAAGGTTGAGACAATATTTCATAATGAATATGTGTTGTTGTATCATAACTATAATAGATTTAGGTTTATATAAATATATATATATATATATATATATTAATATATTTTGTTTTATAGTGGACTATTTAATTTCTAATTGTTTGTTTTACTTTGTTTTGTCTTGTGTTTTTCTTTAAATTTTGACATCTGCAGTATGCATGTACTCTTTTTTGTATTGAATTATAAAGATATGATTAGAAAAGATAGAAGTTTGATATGAGTCATGTAGCATGTTGTCCTCTCTCCC
Organism: Lota lota; assembly: GCA_026745465.1. Classification (NCBI taxonomy): domain Eukaryota; kingdom Metazoa; phylum Chordata; class Actinopteri; order Gadiformes; family Lotidae; genus Lota; species Lota lota. Next base: position 59,771 of record JACYXH010000422.1, on the reverse strand, counting down.
TCTTGACTCGTGTGAATAAAGACATATCTGTTCATAACTAAACCCTCAGCAGAATCCCGACCATCATAACCTTAAATAACGTATAGTCATCCAATAATATGCTTTTGACTTACTGATCCTATTATGAGACAACACCTGCAGCTTGACACAAAGAAAGGATCCATGGATCATCATCCTTTTTTTTTTTACATCCTGCAATGTCCTAATACAAGCCTTTTTTTTGTACGATCAAACTCTGTTTAAAGGTGTTAGAAAACAACTGAAAGGAGGGCGTTTCCAGTGTTTCTGCAGCTCTGTACAGTTAGGGGATTATATCTAAAAGATTAAACAGGAAGAGCACATTAGGAAGAATATATTACAGAACAATATGTCAGTCAGCCATTTTGATATCACATAGCTCTTACTCCCAGGGTGACATTTGATCTTTTGCATATTATATCCCATTCCTCAGTACCCAGCGATTTGCATAAGAATGGACTGTCTGCCTACTAAGCAATGGCCTGCTTAAACACTAGGGCTGGAAATGTGTGTGTGTGTGTGTGTGTGTGTGTGTGTGTGTGTGTGTGTGTGTGTGTGTGTGTGTGTGTGTGTGTGTGTGTGCGTGCGTCACATATGCGAACATCTAAATCAAGTCACAGCCTAACCTCTCATATTCTGCAACAATTACTCGCTGTGCGGCATTGTCGTAGTCACATTCAAACAAATCAAATTGCATTCGTATGAGACACATGTTAAAGAGGTGTACACTTTCAATAATTATTCTGTAAACTCGCCGGCGCATTTTCATGCAAATGTATCAGATAGTGACACAGCAAGTACCAAATCAAATTTGTCAGTTATGAAACACATGTCGGCAAGAAATGTGTACACTAATTATTGCAGGGGCATTCTTACCAACCCTCTCTCACCCTCAAACACCCCCCCCCCCCCCTGGCACCCTCACTCACACACATACACACACACACCCTTATCCATTTGCCAAACAAACTGAACTGGATATTGCATTTGTTTAAAACTCAATCACAGAATATGAAGACTCGATTTGATTTGATTTTTTTTCTTTTTTTAATAAAGATAAGTTGCCGCTATCATTGAATCAGGGGAATGCTAATCGCAGCCTTCATTCAGGTTGGCGGCAGATAATGTCACCCTAGCTTGGGGGCTCTTATTTTGCAATAAAGCATTTACATTCTAATGATTTTATTATAGCTTATACAGGCTGTCACCGACAGACCCTCTCCTCAGCCTTCCCCCCCTCCGCTTCCTCCTCCCAGTCACTCCCATTCAAATCGGCTGGCAAATTGTATCAGCTATCAGCTCCCAGTGCTTTTATCACGCTGGCCCAGTGGCGAGCCGGCCGCCCACCACAATGAGATGTCTGTGGCGGTGAAGACTCTGTATTTAATCATTTCTCGCTCACAGCTATTGTTCTGCTTACAGTGCATAAATAAGTGCTTCAAATAACCCTGGAGTGCCACTGACAATGAAACAAAGTATCTGTCTTATTTATCTTCCCTTGCATTCTTCACTGCTTGCCCCCCCCCCTTTTTATTTTTGTCCCCACTTTCTCCACTATTTTCTTTATGCGCCACAGGCAACGTTTCTTATTCATTCACCTATCATCTTGGAGCAGTATGAAATTACTCACTGATGAGCAGAAGGCTTTTGAGATGGAGATAACTAAAAGCACTTTCCACTGGCAGGATGTGCTGCCTCTTGGCCACACTGTTGGGGGAATCATGTGATTGTGGTGAAGTTCAGTGTCTCCAGAAGAGCAAATAATTAGCTATTTTTCTTTTTCAATATTTCAATATTTTTTGCAACGGAGATCGTAATGTAGATTGCCAATGCAAATATATCATTGCTAATGAAAATCAAAATCCTTACTAATAATCTGCCACTGTTGAATGACTATGACTATACAAGCACAGCTCTTTCAGAAATAGTTAAATTAAAGTATACATATTTCTTAAAATACATTCTTATTTGGCAATTGATGCACATGAATGCAAAAGAAACATAATACATAAAAAACGGCTATTGTCTTTAATAATCACATACTAACATGTGTATAAATGAATATGGATAGAGACATATTATCATATTTCAGGCCTCTGCGTGTAGCTATATAGCTTTTTGTGTCATTACATGAATACTTTCTTATTCATTCATTAATACGGGTGTTTTATAAAGTTGTGTCTGTAAACATACCTTTTTAAATAGCTAAATGTTGCTAATTCACCATTTCCTGAGAGTGTTGATTATTAATGCTCTATAGTTCTTTGGGAGTGTCCCCATTCAGATTCCCGTGACTTAATTCATCCCGGGAGGGGAAGTTGCATTGTGTATTTGGTGTATTGTAAATTTAGCTCCTGGCTCAGGGCTTATAGCCATCATGTCGCTTCGTTATGAAACCATAATCTGTTGTCAGTTACAACAGCGACTGCAGCAATGACGCCATGCCCTGGTCCATGTCTGTCTTTGGTCTTCAGGTGTTCTAATACCATGTCAAGTCCAAAGCTGCCCTCTTTCTCTCAAGGTGCCAGTACCAGTTATTTTGGAGTTAGTCAGTATAGTCTTCCCAAGTTTGACAAGAGGGCTTTGAACTGCCTCTGGAGTGGAAACACCTGACCGTGGGGCAGGTATGTCACCAAGGCCTCATGTATCAACACATGAGAGGGAGAATGCCTCAGAGGGACTTTGACTAATTGGAGGTGTGTGTGTGTGTGTGTGTGTGTGTGTGTGTGTGTGTGTGTGTGTGTGTGTGTTGGGGGGAGGAGGGTTAAACTGCTATTACCATGAATCTCTATGCCTGATACCCTTCCAATAGAATGGATCCAGGCACAGCTTTTCAAAAGCGAGGAAACTTGTCTAGTGACCTGGGTTCGTTGGGCTGGGGGAAGTTGGGGGGCCATGGCTGTAAACTCATCCCTCCTTTCCTAGGGCGGTGAAATACCTGCCATTGTGGCACACCATTGTTCTATTATTGCTGTTGTCCCTTTTCCTTTCAAGCTCAATTCTTTATTTTGGTGTATACCGTTACTCTGTAGGAACTGCTTTCATGCTGAAGGCAAAACATCAAACTAAGAGACAATATCTCGCCACCACAAAAGAACTCCCCACCTCCAAACTCTATTATGTGTTTTTTTTCTCTCTCTCTCTCCTCCCCCCTCCTTCTCTCCATCTCCCTTTCTCTCTTTTTACCCCCCGTCCAATCTCTCACAGTGGTTTTCTCTTTAGTTTAAGGGAGGGGGTTTTCATGGGGATGGGCTTCGGTGATGTTATGCGATCCTAATTAAGCTCATATTCAAACCTCCTATACTATGTCAGCTGTCAGCATGCGGGATTCATATGACAAGTGTACCAGGGGGCTGTGTGTGAACGTTAGCACATAGCGTGGAGCATGGCATGGATCTATATGCATTCGTGTTGTGTAGTCACATGGAGTTCGGGGAAAGGCGGACTGACAACACCCCTTTCTGGAGGAACACAAAACAGAAAACTAAATTATTAGGCTATCTAGCACCCTTAATGTTTTTAGCAACTTTTTTAATTGTTGTATTTAATTAAGTTAATTTCATCATTTTTGTTTTGCATTGACACTGATGTGTTTTTCATGTTCAAAATAATGAAACGGTTATGAAAAAAGTTTGGCTTCAATTTATTTCTGTAAATTAAAGCCAAACATATAACAACTAGATAGGTATAGATGTTTATATATATATATATATATATATAGAATATAATCAAACCTCATAACCCAACGCAATTTCCATTTATGTGTCAGCCTTTTGAGGTAAAAGATAATAAATACAGTTTTGGAGGCAGTATGATAAGCCAAACACCCCCCTCCCTCACATACCTTTAAGTAGAAAAAAAATTATTCACAGAGTAAATTTACATTCCCCAGATCAACACACCAATCCCCACTCCCTTCAGTCATTGCATTATTCACTGTGTGTTCATTTCCTGTTGATCAGATTGACTATTTGATGTATTCCCCCAACTTGACACAATGATGATGATAAAACACTGGCAAATTTACTTATTCTGGTGACAGACAGCGATTTAGTGGGAAATTAAGTTGTCTTGACTACGATGCCATATTACATAGGCAAGCTGGCAAATAACCTTGTTTGAATAATCACTGCCACTGTCTGTTTAAATGATTTTTAGAACTGTTTTAAAGGAAGCCTTTGATGTGATAATACTAATTCCTAGCCTGCGAGAGGAACACGGTATGAAAAAATAAGGAAATTATTTCAGTATTAGGGTGTCAGTCAATCTGGTGTAGGCCACCACTCTTATTAACTGGAAATGATTGAGCCTCAGTTTACAGAGCATTTGATTTCAAAAGGGCCTGTGGATGGTTTAATCTTATTGTGTTGTCACTCATGAAAAGTAATCCATTTAAAGTAACTCACATGTGAACGAGTATAATAGTTTGTTTCAGGTTCATTTCCTATTTTTCCAGTGAACAGGCTTCAGCAAAAACCACACATTTTGCAGTGAGATGACATTACCTAAAACACCTTTTAGTTATTTAGAAACTATGCAAACATGTTACTGATGGTTCGTATAGCTGTGTATTTAAATATAAATTTAAATATAATAAATTAATTTTTACGGAATAAATAACCATGCGAACAATTAATCATATTTATTGTATGTGCATACTGACACATGCTATTGCATGCAGAACCTGTTTTTGCCTGATATGGAAACCCAGTCATCTGTTGATTAAGCGTTGACGCGACTGTCCTCTGCTTATTGACACTGAATTGAAGGGGTGTTGAAAACTGAAAAGCATTAGTAAGGACCGGAGGTTTGGCTCTCCTTATAAGTAACATTTCATAAAAGTGTCCGAATTATCCCTACAAGAGTGACAATCATAATATCGGATGTAATGAAGATGACCTGAAATGTATCCAGCCGAAATGTTGGGTTCATATGGCCAAGCAACAAGCTATGGAGTTGGAATCTACAGAGTCCCTTTAGCAGCTCCACAGCAACCACTGTTGATTCCAAAGGGAAGGATAAGTTAGAAACCAGGAAAGCGGATCAATCGGTTTTGGACAGGAAAACCAAAAATCTGTATTTGCCAACACTGAGGATACCTCCCTTAGCACTAGTAGTGGTGGTGACTTTGGCTTTTGCCAGAACCTCAATTTGAAGAAATGTACACAAGATGGATAATTTGCAAGATGGTATACCACCATGGTATACCAGCTATTCACTTCACCTTGTCTGTGAGGCTGTTTTTCAATACCCTTCTGCTGAAAACGCAGCTCTTCCTTCGATAGGTTTGGTGCCACCTCTTCTTCCTGTGTGACCAGAGACGAGGAGCCGATGTTCTTCGCTAACTCAGCCTACTGGGCCCAGGCTGCTCCTGTTGAAAGCTCATCTTCTGCTGTGACTGAGCAGCTGGAGATTCCCCAGAAGATGATCGAACAGTTCCCATCAACCAAGATCTTTTAATCGGAGCGTGGATACCGCCAAGCCAGGAATCCGTACTCTAAAACCGGATGCTCCTATGAAGCCCCTCAGGAACCAAGTTCTTCACCCGAGTCCGGTTCCACGCTGATGGGACTGCTTGGTGATTTGACCTCCTTTCAGTGGAATATATAGGCCATGTACTCTTACAGGTCACGTCGACTTGATCCTGCTGTTGCTTGTGAATGCACTTTTAGTTATTTGTCATTGTTTGTGTCTTTGTTTAGTAGGTATTTGTAGCATGGATGTATTTCTTGAAAGAGGTGTCGGTCACTCAATTCTGCAAATGTCAGCGGTGCATTACAGCACAGTACACACACCACTATGTATGTCTTTAAAGATATAAACCTTGTCTTTACAATAATGGAGTAACGGTATTGAAAAACACAACAGCAACTTACTGTCGTTTCCTCAAAATAATGTGATTTAGAGTCTGTTTTACATAGCAAGAAAGACCTATACATGATTTAAGGAGCTTTCTGGTATCTCATGCATTAGGATAATGGTAGGAAATGATTAAACTTTCAGTAGCATTATCATTTGATGCATAAAATAAAGATGACCAGGAAAAAGGTTCAAATAATGCTGTTGAAGGGGCAATCTAAGCTTTATTTATTTATTGTGGGCAGGATGTGCATGTCAAACTGGATAACTAGGTTGCAGGCCATGTACAAATTGTGTCCTTACTGTTTGAGGGACTGAAAACTGAAAACTTAAAAATGGCAATGAACAATATGATTTACAGAGTTATTTTGTATTTTCTTGACCAAAAATAATATAGCATCTATCTACTGGAACATTTTCACAATGCCAAACAGGCAATATGCAATTACTCAAGGACAACTCTCACAGTCAAAACTGTGAGATTTAAATAGACGCATTTCAGTACATAGTCCAGCTTTCACAAGGCAAATACACAAAATATTGTTTTTTGGTTCTATTCTTTGAATATAAAATTAACAAAAACCATAACCTCCTGAATTCCAGTGCGAGCTACATTGGTCGTATAACCACAACCAGATATTTTGTGGAGCATCTGGTATACTCCACCAAAATTGACCTTGACAATCAGAGGGAAACTTTGAGGTTGGGAGGGCTTACGGCGGTAACCCGACAAGCATTACTACTTCATTTAAGTTAGTGGTAGTATCCTGAATATTGATCTGCCGTAGCTTCATTAGCTGGGAACTGACATACCTGATTGATGTCTCTTTAAACTAGGTCCTGGTAAGGAATACCTGGGGAATAACACTATTGACTTTGGACTGTTTGTGCTGCTGGCCCTCTGGAGACTTTGTGTTAGCTTTAATGGGATCCATCAATTCAACTCTCCTTTTAATAATTATTGTTTTACCATTCACAGGAGACTACAGTATCTGAAGGTTTTTTTTTTTATGTTTGTTTTAGTTCTTTCTCCTCAGGGTTGCCTAGGGATAACAGAGACTTGTCTTGTCTTGGTTTCTGCATAAGAGATTGACTATGTGTGGAGGCTTGTTTTTTGTTCATTTTTCTAAGTCATGACAAGCTCCTCCTTTCAATGTATTATCCCCGGGAACAAAACACTAGGGAGCTGCTCAAAGAAAAGATAAAATTCCACACAGACGATCCACAAAATCACCCTTTGATGATGTTGACATCATTAACCTACACATTGAAAAAGGAATTTATATTTCCCCCTTTTTTTTCTATCATAATTTGCATTGTGTAATAGAGAGACAGCTTTTTGTGTTCTCCGCCTAACAAGCAATTGATGTTGCTAAAGCTCCGCGCTAGAATCCTGTCGTTCGTCTAAACAGTGTCTTTGATTGTTGTTTCTTCTTCTTCTTTCACACAATGACCACGGGAGGTTGAAACAAATCATAAAAGCGCATCCCTTGTAGACCTTCAAGTTCACCTTGCAAGGTGGGGGGAAGGGACTTAAATTGTCTGGGACAAATCCAAAGAGGTGTTTGGGGAGGGAGGGAGAGAGGGAGGGAGGGGGAGAGAGAGAGAGAGACAGAGAAAGAGAGAGAGAGAGAGAGAGAGAGAGAGAGAGAGAGAGAGAGAGAGAGAGAGAGAGGCGGGTAGAAGGGGCAGCAGAGGAGTGAGATGGAGAAACGAGGGGATAAAGAAAAAGACGGAGCGAGTGATCTTGTTGGATGATGAAAAGGCATGCTAATGTTAAGGAAATTGATCAGCTCCCAGTGCTACAACCTCCCCCCCCCCCCCCCCCCCCCCCATTTGGCCTCCGTCGCCGTATCAATACATTGAAAACATCATTTGTATCAGCAGTTGTTTCTTTAATTAAGATCTGGCCCAAATCTTTGCTATTGATCGCGCCATTACCTTATCGACATGGTCTCGCCGAGCTGACTCGGTGGCTTTGCCTCTATTGAAGTGATCCTGCACCGCTGCAGCTGCTGCTGCTGCTGCTGCTGCTGCTGCTGCTGGAGCCGGGGTTAGAAAGTGCACCGCGGTATTATGTCATATAAGCAAAGCCACGTCTTTGTCTGCTGTCTGAATACGCCATTCAAGGTAAGTGGCTGGGGCTGATATCGACATCGGTTTGCATCACTTAACGAAATTAAACATATGGAGCAAAATAGCCAACAAGGCTGGAATTCTTGAAACGCAGCCGAGGAGTTAAATAAAGGGGACAAATGAGCTGACTTGAAATTGCCTTAATTGATTGATTTAGCGGTTGAAGTTTTGTGTTTGTTTTTGTTGTTGTTGATAACATTATATACTATTGTTGATAATAATAATAAGAAAGGGGTTTTAGGGTAACATAGATAGGGTTCTTAAAGTATATCCGAAAGAAATGTCTGTCTGTTATTTGTCTGCAGCATCATGAAGCCCTATAAAGTGATTTTTTTCTCTCTCAGGGGCCCAGCAATAATTCCCATCGAGATGGCCTCCATTCATCAGTACAGTGCAGTATTTACTTCATCATCATTAGGAATCCATCCCACAGTCGTTACAGTGATTGATACCGCCATTGGAATGTCCAGGGCATATTTCCTCTATGAAATATCCCTTTACTCGGACCTCACTCCTGTCTAATTGAACAATGGCACATTTTCAAGGGCTTTGTTAGAAAGGTTTTGGTGGCTCATCCTTACGGCGGCTATCCAGCCCCCCTGCCCCCCCCCCCCCACCCCTTCTGCACCAAAAAGCACCCATCCCTTTACACACAATCCATAGCTCCCCTTTTCTCTCGCTACTTTTCTTTCCTTCCTTCAAGGCATTCTAAGCGTTATGCTAGCGCCTCCTCTTCCTCCTCCTCCCCCTCTTCCTCCTCTCATCAAGATGTTCTCATGGCTCCTGCATCTGGGTGCTGCCCCCTTTCTTCTTCTTCTTCTTCTTCTTCTTCTTCTTCTTCTTCTTCTTCTTCTTCTTCTTCTGCTTCTTCTCTTTTGTCTTCTTCTTCTTGCTTCTGAAGAGATCCTAGATGTCACTACCTCCGCCTTCCAGGCAAGAGCTCTTGGTCACCGCTCAGCCAGCCAGTCAGCCATCCATCCAGCCAGCCAGCCAGCCAGCCAGCCAGCCAGCCAGTCAGCCAGCCAGCAGGCCTTAGCTGAACACTCTCGCCAGTCAGTCCCACTAGTCTTGCCGCGTTAAGCGCTCCAGCATCCACCCACCTGATATAATACACCACAGCACGCGTTCCCTTCTGAAACCCCCCCCCCCACCCCATTTTCTCCCAACCCCCCTTCAACCAACACCATCACCACCACCACCACCACCATCACCGCCACCAGCGCCACTACACCACCTGGCCCTGCAGGAAACCCCCCCCCCCCCCCCACCTCCAAAAAAAAATCACCCCTCCTGCAAAAAAAACCCAAGAAGATTTTGTTTTCTTATTGGTAAAAGGATCATTGGAGGCTTTGCATCTCCATGGGCATTTTGAACAACGCCTGCTCCACTCCGATTGCAACCAGCACAAACAAATCCAATAGCCCCGGCTAATCTGATCATCTCATCCACGAGCACTTTTCATGCTGGGGTCCTCCCTCAGAACCCCCTTGTACGAGCTCCAGCCTGGGAGTGTGTGATAAGACAGTGGAAATTTAGTCATCATCTTTCGCGCAAAGAAGCTCAGAGTAGGGATTATGATATTCCTATAACCTTACATTGGATATGGACAGGGCAGCTCCTATAGCGCGGATACAATCCTGTACAGGGCTGTCCGTCCGTTACACACACACACACACACACACACACACTCATACACCCCCCCCCCCCCCTTTTTTTCTTTTTCTTTTCCTCCAAACCCGATCCGACGCTTTTAAAAGGTTGACTTTACAAGATTAGCACAGACTAGCCGTCATCATGTTAGCGCAGATAGCATGGAGAAAACACAGTGTTTACCCTTGTTGAATGCATTTGCTACTCTGATAAGATGGGCGATATGTATAAACTGGTAACTTTGAATATGTGTATTGCTTTGCTCCTTTTTTTGATTTGTTAGAAAGTTATGAGTCAGTGAATGAACTAAATCTTTTAGACATTTGCCTATTGCACATATGACAAAATGTCAAAATATAAACATAAATAAAACTAATGGTTAGATTAGTTTATTTGGATGCAGAAGCAGGTCATAAAATACAATGATTTTTGCGTTAATTTTATTCACAATTTTACTGAGATTTCATACGGCAAATCAGACATTTATATATCTGTTACTGGAAGGTTGAGCATGGAAATGACTTCTTGGCATTCATAACATAACTACCAAATAAATCAATTGTGTGTGTGTGTGTGTGTGGGTGTGCAATTTGCCATGTAGCTTACTTATTGCTAGCCACTTAAATGAAATTGCAGTGGAATTGATATAGTGGATATTCATCATCTTGAATATATTAAAACATTGCAATATCCTCTGGTCGAACTCCTCTGTGCTGCATACATTATTACCAGCTCTTTCTGGGGGGCTTCATAGCTCTCTGCACATAGTTCCTCACCCGTATATCTAGTGCAACGCTATTATACGTTTATAAGTATCTGGTTTAAGCCTGTCAGCTAAAAGACACAGGAAGCCTGCTGATAAATCGTGTCTGGCAGAAATTAGCCCACATTCAGCTGAAGTCAATATCTGCTAAGCTCAATATCTATCATGTAGCCCGATGGTTTGTGTCTATGCACACATTTTGAGCCTTTATTAGCTTACGTGATTAGCCTAAAATACACAACATCGACCTGTTCTAGATGCGTCCATGGTGAAACTGTTTAGGATGCAGTTATAAATTCAATGGTGTTGTTTTTTTATTCCATTTTTTACTAGAAAGTAAAGCTTTCGGTGCTCTAAGGAGACCGCCTTGCTCGGTGCTCGGATAAATTTGAACAATTGCCGTTGTTAGAAAAATGTAAGGCCTCTTCTGCAGCGAGTTAGAGATGCTAAATGGTGTCAAAGTAAGCTAATTAGCTTAGCTGTGGCGGCAATGCGGCAGCTTCTGGCTGTCACATGGTTCACACATCCGCCCCGAGGAAACGAAAGAGCTCTCTCTCTCTCTCTCTCTCTCTCCCTCTCTCTCTCTCTCTCTCTCTCTCTCCCTTTCTCTCTGAACAACATGAAAAGACTCCCAAGATGTATCTCTGTCTATTAGCGGAGTCACGTTCGCCATACAACATCAAAACATCCTAATAGCCCCGGTAGCGCACTTGTTATTTACACTCAACCTATTGTTCTGTCATATTTATAAAAAATAATACGAAAGAATAAAAAGATTTAGAAATGTGATGACAGGCTGTCAAATATTGAGTGACACTTTTGAGACGCTTCGCCTGCTTTCCTCCATCCCTGTGTCTTTTGTGCAAGGCAGTGTTTTTATACTCTGTGATACAGAGCCATTCAAAGTCAGATTAAATTAGGGCTGGCTTGTCTTGCTCCAGATCCAAAGTGACAGAGATGTCCCGAGCGACAGGAAACAGTACAGTTACAGTTTCAACCCCCCCCCCCCCCCCCCCCGCCCAAACACACACACGCTAACCCTAGCCTCCCTAGCGCCCATCAATATTTCATTAGGTAACCTAAGAAGCAAACTAGAAGTAGGCACGCACACACACACACACACACACACAAAGTTATTTTCGTTTTTTGGTCAGTTCGTACCATACTGTTTTTTTCAGCCTCTTTCCACCCTCTATCCACCACCCCCCCCCCCCCCCCCCCACACACACACACACACACACACACACAGTTACGTCCTCTCATTCTCCTCACTTCCAACACATGGAAGATCCCCCCCCCCCCCTCCACATTCATTTCTCCTCATTCAGGGTGGCAAATATCAATCATTTCATTCTCTCTGGATGGCTGCCCATTAAGAATGGAGGGGTGGGGGTGGGGGGTTGGGGGGGGGGGGGGGGGGCACCCACGAGTGGAATGGAATCCACATTTCCCTTCAGCCGATCCCGGTCCATGATAGATTTGTTGGGTGCCGCCACAAATGGGTGTGGAGGTGAGGTGTGTGTGTATGTGTGTGTGTGTGTGTGTATGTGTGTGGAGTCCAGAATGACGAGTGTGTTTGTACTCCATGTCTTCTAATCACCCTCGTTGCACAGACACGGTGATGGTGATAGCGGCCTTATCGCAGCGGAGGGGGCAAGTCAACCATGTCATGAAGCATCGAGCGTGGACCCACTGGTTCTTCCCCTGCTTTGTCAAGGGCCTGGTTGTCCCCCATTATAGTGCATTTATATATATATATATATACTTTTATTCAATATATGGCCGTATTTTAATTCAGAAATGCTTATGAGTATGATTCATGCTGCACACATTTAGTACATGAGACTAGTTTTGCCGTTATTTGCATAGTCCACAACAAATATGCCTACGAGTATTCTAATATAGCGGTAGGGATTGTAGAGAGTATGATATGATGAGAGTATGATATGATGTGTATTGCAATGTAAATAAGTAAAAGCATATCCCTCTCAATGTGTGTCATTGCTAACTAGAAGTTTATATATGAAGGTCTAATAACAACATTACTGAATATTTTACAATGTTTTGAATTAAACTGCTGTCCGTTGTTTTAATGGGAGCCTCCGTTTTCTCTATTTTCCCAGATAATTGCGGTTTAGACTCATCCGACACATTATTATTCTGCTTAGGTGACTTTAGTTCAGTTGGAATTGAAATGAGCTTCTTCTTCTCTGGGTTGCAAAAACACGCATCATGTAACAAGATGCCACATTGTTTACTGCCTGAATATAAAACAGGCTGTGTTGCTTCAAGTAATATATAAATGTATCAGAGTTGTCTTTGAGTTATATGAAAGATTTATCCCCAAGTTGCAATACTTTTTTCCTATTATTCTTTTGCGAACATTATTTACGTATTCATGGATTCTTGATCTTCTGAAGCGCTGATGCACGAATTGTCAAATGCCAAAATGGAAATAGTGGCTATAGTTAAAATGCTGATTATATCCGGTTGTGTTTTGGTACAGAGAAATATAGGGTTCAGTATGATCTATTATTTATCTTAAATTGTATGTCCCTAACCATATGGCTATTAGAAATCTTGATCCTCTGGCTCTTTGTCCAATACGATCAGCTGTCCTTGTCTCTTAAAAAGCCGTTTTCTCTCAGCTGGCTTCCCTGTGAGATAGATTTTCCCCAGAAATCGGACTCTTTGCATTTGCATGTATATTCTCAATTTGTTTGCACTCAGGTCAAAAATTGCAACAGGATAACATCGCATTTAATGGTACATGTTCAGAAATAATAACGCATGCAAGAACTTGGAATGACAAAAAAAAGACAAAAAAATAAAAATAAAAAAGCAAGAAAAGGGAAAATCGTCAGGGACTCGCGCTTCCTTTGAATGATTAAGCCAGGGCGCTACCCCTAAACCCCACCGCTCTCCGATCCAGCAAATGCCGTTTCAAATGAAAGGTGTTGATGCTGAGGGCAAATTAAGCCTCGTACAGGCAAGATAATGTGCCTGTGATCAATTAACACAGACACAAGGTGTAGGGGCCTCCCTTTGAAACTTTGAGTGGCAAGGAAGAGAAAAGGCGTCCTGTGTGCCTTTCCAGTTGAGCAGCAGTAATCATTTCTTTGGCTAGCATCTGAAGGCTAGCGAACCCGGACTCGGGAGTATGGATTTTGCCCGAGGACCCTCCCCAGGCAATGAGCTGACTAGTCAAACATGCTCACAGCAGCCCTAATCTTACTCTAGGACATTGACTCGACATGAAAGCCTATGTCTATATTTTCAGCACATTCGCTTTTTTTCTCACAGGAGAGAGAAGGAGAGAGAGCGAGTGTGTTTTTCTTCTTCTTTTTTCCCGCTTAATGAAAGCCATCAGGAAGTGTTGAGTCAAGTTTAGATCAGTGTTGAGTCCAGAATCCTCGATGAGAACTGTGCAGTGTTAATCTAGTAGTCTCTGCTTCTGAAGTGCAACCTAAATAAATAAGATGGCCGTGTTACAGAGAGGATTTTACTGTCAGTTTTTTTTTGCTGTTCAGGACACGCACAATAATGTAATATTTCCAAAAACCATTCTTCAGCAACAAAATGTAATCATTAACATTTTAGTTATCATGTTATGTATGTCTCTCTCTATCATGTTATCAGGTTGTTAAAGCAGTGTGGGTTTAATCTAAAGTTACTTAACACTCTTTTGCTATTGAATTTGCTTAGTTTTAAATGTCACTTTGTAGATTCACTTAACTCCTTTTTTAAATTAGAATACAATTAGTATCTAAAAAGGACAACTCTACCTCTCTGTCTACAAAAATGATATCTTAAATAATCTAAATTATACAAGCCAATGTAGTGTACATATTTACATGGTGTTACACAACAACAAAAAAGACTGAGAACGAAGTGGATCGGGGTTCGAATCCCTGCGGTTGCACATTCAACGAGATATTGAATTTGAGCGTCAGCTTTACATGGGCGCTGTCAGCTTACTGCCGGTGGTGTGTCCTAGCACACCCGACTGTGAGAGCATTCATCTTGTTTTCAGACAGAATACTCAGACACCAGCGGAGAGGCATGGTGATGATGATGTATCTGTGAAAGTGTGGACTTGAAGTAATATGATGTACCTTATAAAGGGCGAGCTCCACGGTGAGGGGAACGCTGTTAATCCGCACCCCCCCCCCCCCCCCCCCCCACCCCCCACACACACCCACACACACACACACACACACTAAACCAGCCCTCTCTGGATCGCCCAGGAGGCCCTACTTGGCCTCGCTTTGAATCCCCCCCCCCCTCCCCCCCATGTGTGTCTCACTGGCTTTCGCTCTCCTTTTCTCTTTCTCTGTCCCTCCTTCCCTTCCTTTCACTTTGGGGTTCGTCTGAGAAAGAGAAAGAGAGAGAGAGCGAGAGAGATGGAGCGAGAGAGAAGATAGGGAGAGAGGGAGAAAACTGCCATTATTTTCTTTCAGATTACCTGACTGATGGGACCTCCTCCTCACAGCACATCATCCACACCACATGGCTCATCGCAGATACAAATCACACACACACACACACACACACACACACACACACACACACACACACACACACACAAATACAAACGAACACAGAGCGGGCCAAAACACACTATTGGATTCTCAACATGGAAAAGCTTGAGGTGCTTTTTGTGATGCTTAGGTTCCAAAAAAACCAGTCAACATATTTGTATTAGATGTTGCTTACTTTCAAAGTACTATATATATATATATTTATATATATGTGTGTGAGTGTGTGTGTGGCACAAGACAGAAATAAAACACCCTTTGTTATCATGGCAGTAAGACCAACACAAGCTCTTCAGCGCTGGACACGTGCTCTGAAACATCGTAACAACGTGTTGTTACTGTTGGCCCCGAAACATTTTCCACTTGCGAGGCCAAAGCAGTAAAACACATGTTTCCTGGAGGACTTATCGCGGTCACTACGGCTAATGATATTAAATGGCACCTGAATCCTCCGTATGACATATCTCCAGTTTGAAACACATCGTCCGGGGGCCTCTGGGGGCCAACTAAACCGCGTTAGCCCTGAGTTACCCAATCTGAACTGTATGCACCGCCTTCGTCTGGCTTCAACCCGGGGCTTTAGCGTTTTATATGTTATAATCCCTGATTCCCGGGCCATGATGAGCCACCGCCACGCACCCCGCCCCTCCGCTCATGTGCCGAACAACTATTAGGTTATTGAGAAATTCACCACAGATGTCATCTGCAAGATGGATGTCCCCGTTCTGATGTGCGAGGAATGGAATCTGAGTGCAGCCTGAAAGGCGATATAGTCGGGGCAATGCAAAAAAAAAAAAATAACCCAGAGAGGAGTAGAAGAAGAGAACGGTCAGCTGTGAAAACACGGGCGACGCCAATAAAAAAAAAGAAAGAAAGAAGAAAGAAAGAGGTTGTGTTCTTCTTAGGTCCAGAGTCGAGAACAGTTTGTGGACTACATAAACCATCCTGAGGTGCTAACTAACTGTTAGCTACTGAAACAATAAGAGAGGGAAAGCAAGAGAAAGAGAGAGAGAGAGAGGGAGAGAGAGAGAGAGAGAGAGAGAGAGAGAGAGAGAGAGAGAGACAGACAGAGACAGACAGAGAGAAAACATTAGAAAGGGAGATGGTACCAAGACAGATGTTGGCAGGATTGCATTTGTCCGGTCAACTAGACATGTATTTTGTTTTCCTTTTCACTTTTCAAGTGATCATTTAAAAAAAAATGACATGATGGAAGACAAACAAACAAAAAAAGCTGCAGCTCTGAGTCAATAAAAAAATTATAATAATACAGGGTCATTTCAAACAATGATACCATTATATGCGGGTTTGTATCAAAGCACACTATTGGCTATTTGCGTCCCTTTTTGGTGGGGAGTTTGACTGAAGACACATGGGTTGAGGTAAGCCATGTTCCAGAACTCAAGTAACCTCTTCGTTACACGGCTTCCTTTACATATCTTTTCAAAAATATCCTGCCATGCTGTTTGATCACAATATGTTTTGCATTTTTTCGCCTCTAACTATATATAATCAATCATTACATGTTGAGAACCTCAATTTTCCCTTTAGTGCCGAAAACAAAACTGAATGGCTCTTAGTGTGTTTGAAAAAAAGGGAATTTTATAGATGTCACCAACTACTATAATACTATAAATATAGTTGCCATTGTAAATAAAGACCATCATGAGCTGGTAAAAGAAGGGTATGTATTTCCAAAGAACCTTTTTATCTGTGTGTTTGTGTGTGTGTGTCCCTGCATGTGTGTGTGCCTGTCTATGTATATGTGTGTGTGTTGTGTGTGTGTGTGCATGTGTGTGTGTCCATGCTTTTGTTTGTGTGAGTGTCCGTGCTTGTGTGTGTGTGAATGTGTGCCTGTGTGCATTTATGTGTGTGTGTTGTGTGTGTCCGTGCTTTTGTGTGTGTGTGAGTGTGTGCGTGAGTGCATGTGAGTGTGTATGTGCTTGTGTCTGTGGTTGTCTGTGTGTGTGTGTGTGTGTGTGTGTGTGTGTGTGTGTGCTTGTGTTTGTGATTGTGCGTGTGTGTGCGTGCGTGTGCCTGATCTTGTGTGCGCATGGCACTTCCGTATCCTTGTGACAGGGCTGAAGGTCAGTTTCCCTTCGGGCTGTTTAACAGACATCTCTTGATCTTTTTTTTCTTCTTTTTTATTCCAGGAAATGGATCGCATCGCATTATTAACCGAGAGTTCATAAGATTCTTAATGCGAAGTCAGACTTCTAGGTTCCTGATGAATTCAGTGTGCGAGATGTCCCATGCCAAATGCCTCCCCCTTCTCCCATGTTCACATCGGTTTAGATAAAAAGATAAACTTACTTTACTCTCTCTTGGTGTTTTTTTTCCCTTTCCCTCTTGTCCCTGGCCTACTGAATTTAGCATTTATCCTCTTCTTCTTCATCTTCCTCTTTTTCTTCTTCTTCTATCCCTCTCCTTCTTTATCTCTTCCCTCTATTACTCCATAAATGTAGCGAGGCTGTATTTACTTAGAAACAAGCGAACCCAGCCCCTGGGAGCCGAGCTGAGTTGTTAACCCCCTCAGTGGGTAGTGGCAGGATCCATCCCAGACAGTGTTCCTGGATGTATGGCTTCGGCCCTTGTCCGTCTAATGTTACAGTCAGATCCATCCAACATGCCTTGACACACAGATAGCAACTCACCCAAAGGCCATTATCATTCTTTGTCCTGTCCAGTTTTTTTTTCTTTTTTTTGCTCCACGTTTACATGGGGAGTTTTGGTTGGGGGGCTTATCTTTAAATTTGTGAACTTTAACTTTAACGTACTTTAAGTACTGTCCGTCTGATAGTTACCGTCCACCACATCCGACCACGCCACACAAAACACTGTTATGGTTTTCCCTTTCAAAGATCTCCAAAAGCCTTGATGTTTTTTTAATCTTTTTTTTCTTTTTGGCAAATGGATATCAAAAGGAAACCTGCTGTATTCCCTTCATCTCTCTATTTTTGTCTCTCTCCCTCTTTCACCCTGCCTGTCTATCTGTCCACTTTCTTTTCTGAGGTTTTCTTGTGCAGACGGGATCTTTAACTAAGTCAATATGGTAACACCCAAACATCCAGTCTTTTTTTAATCTAGAAATGGGGCCAGTGTGACACCCCAGGGTGGGTTTCCGTGGGTACTGCTTTTTTAAAAGAAGGAAGAAAAAAAAACAAGAGAGATGAAGGAAAGATGTATAAATCTGGGCTGTCTGCTTTCTCTAAATCCCTGGTCTTGTTTAGATTTTAATGGACACATGCTTTCTTACTCACCCTCACACACACAAACACACACACACACACACACAATGCAGGCAAATTGGACTGTGAAAAGGCCCACTGCCTGTTAAGAGTGTATATGCGCACAACACTTTGGCAAAAGTAGACGAACAAAACGCAGCCAATAAAACCACCTACCAGTGTGAGATGAAACGCTATGTGTGAACAAAACACATGAACAAAAGTTAGTCGAGGGAATCCTCTTTCTTCTTTATGGACTCTGCTTAAAGATGTGTGCATCTTCCAGTGCTGATTGGGATGACCTTTGACCCGGGGAGTGGGTAGTGTAGTCTTTGATGTGAGCCTCCCTCTGGGCATGAAGCTTATGCACGTAAACAATTTGATGGGATTAGCCAGCCGGGTCCCTCATCTAGGTTGGCTAATGGTTGTTTTGTCAAAGACAACAACAACAACCGTGAAATAATCTGCACCATCACTGAACACACATTTGCAGGTTAGCAAAACCAAATCTACAATGACACATGAACATCACATTAATGAAGTGAAAGACGAATTTCAAGACGGGTCTTGCTGTTGTCAATAACATTCATGCAAAACTGGCGTACGACCTTGAAGATCAAAAAGATGTCCAAAAAGACATACAGTGTACAGAGGAGGATTTCATCAGTGGTAAAAAATAAATAAATAAAAATCAGCTTAAAAAGGGTGGTGCTGCAGAAAGGGACATGTCCTTTATGAAGTGATAAGGTGTGGAGGCGAGGACTCTACACAGAGACCCTCTTCACACCCGCTCCTGTGATTTCTGGTGTGGAGACGCCTGATCTGCCCATGTGTGATGACTCCTGGAGGTCACCAGGGTTAAATGGTATTTGATTAAAATCAGTAGATAGTAGCCAACTCCCCGTGCATGTGCAGGGGCGCACGCAGAGAGAGAGGGAGAGAGAGAGGAACACACACACACTCTCTTTCTCTCTCTCTCTCTCTCTCTCTCTCTCTCTCTCTCTCTCTCTCTCTCTCTCTCTCTGGTCCGTTGGGAATAAGGGCAAGAAAATAGGTTTGATTCTACTTTCCTCAATTCTCTCTCTCTCTCTTTCTCTTTCTCTCTCTATGGCTCTCTCTTTCTCTCTCTTTATTTCTCTCTCTTTCTCTTAAGCTCTCTCTCTCTCTGTTTTTGTTGGGGTTAGGTTGTTAAGGTAGAGAAGATATGTGTCTATGTGTGTGTGTGTGTGTGTGTGTGTGTGTGTGTGTGTGTGTGAAGTCTTGCACACAAAAAAAAGCCTTGCCACTGTTTATCAAGCCACGGCAAATCCAATTAGCCTGTGGCCGGGCCTGCGACCCTATTAACCTGCTCAGCTGCGGCGGCACTCCACAGCTCCTGCCAATATCTCATTTCTCCCGGACCTCGATAAGATCGGCTCAAGATATTCAGCGGGGTTCACTTCAGTTCCATCTCAGACAGCTACAGCTGCTGCTGCTGCTGCTGCCTGAGCTGCTTCAAACCACAACATCCACGCTGAGCTCTCTCTCTCTCTCTCTCTCTCTCAATCGTCTTTTACGTTTTCCTCTACCCCCCCCCCCCCCGCTGGCTCTTTGCTGTCTTGTTCTCCTCCACCTTGCACCCTCCCTCGAGCTATCTTGCTCCCTCTCTTTACCCCGCATCCCATCTCTCCTTCTTTGTCTTTCACCTCTCTATTCCACCTATCCTCTCTATGACTTCCTCCACCTTTTTCTCTTTATCTCTCTCTCTCTCTCTCTCCTGCTTGTCTCCATCCTGTGTCTCTACCTCATACTCCTAACCGCCCTTCTCTCTCCTCTCTCTCTTTCTCCCCCTCTCTCTCTCTTGCTCTCTGTCCAACTCTCTCTCTCTCTCCGTTTCCCTCTCTCTCTTTCCTGCTCTCTCCCTCTCTCTAATGCTCTCCCTCTCTCTCTTCCTCCCGTGTAGCTACATTGAGACAACAAAACAAGTGGGACAGTGAGTTCCAGGTTTTGCCGGTATAGCTTAGCTTGTCCCCCCCCCCCCCCCCCCCCCCCCCCACCACCACCACCACCACCACCATCACCCCTCCCCCCAGACAAGCGATCAGGAGCCCCGGCCTCCACCGTCTTGACAGGGGAGATGGTGGTGTTGGTGGTGGTGGGGGTGGGGGTGGGGTAGAGGAGGGGGCTGATTTTCCTTATCGCAGCCTGCCCACAAAGGGCCAGCCCGGGCCCGGCTGATTAGCATTCCTTGGTGGAGATGTGTCAGCTCTATTTCTATCACAGAGACAGATTGAGGCTTTCACTCTGCCTGGCGACTGAGTGACACATGGCCCCGACCGCGGGGACAACATTGTTATTGGAGTTAAGAAATCAATTTGTATCAAATGTACACTGTAATTTATTTGTTGCCTTTGAAGGGACCTGTGCTAAGATAAATGGGAATGGACTCTTTCCTGACTCTCTCTCTCTCTCTCTCTCTCTCTCTCTCTCTCTCTCTCTCTCTCTCTCTCTCTTTCTTTTTCTCTCTCTCTCTCTCTCTCTCTCTCTCTCTCTCTCTCTCTCTCTCTGTTATACACTCTCTCTGTCTCTATCTCTCCCTCTCTCTGTTACACACTCTCTTCCTGTCTCTCTCTCTTACCTCAAGCCTGAGCCTGATAAAGTTCTTGTGAAGACCATGATAGTTCCTACCCCCCCCCTCCCCCCGCGCATCAGAAGAAAAAGTGACAAACATGTTTAAAGTTGTGCAGTGATCTTTAAATCTTGGAAAAAAAACACCTTGTCGGACATGATAGAACATTTTCGCCTCTTCCTTCCCGTCTGTCAGCGAGCCGGGCTGACAGACGGCTTTAGTATTTTTGCTGACATTTCGCTTTATCACATACATCTGGAAGCGGGCGAGTGGAGAAATGATATTTGTCCCTTTTTAATACTTTTCCATGTTTTTTTCCCCCACAGCCCAGCCACCGAGCCCCCAAATCAAGATGTTCCTTTGGGATTAACTAGAATATAATCAATAGTTCTATTTTATGAGTCTCAGGAAACAATATACACACACATACATGTGTATATGTGTGTGTGTATGTGTGTGTAGTTTTTTGCTATACATGCTGTTTATATATCAGTTAAAGTATATATAGCAAAACTATGTATAGATTCCAGATAACATTGTTGTAGTTGCCTATTAGTGATTGCAGCATATGGACTAAATCTGTTTTCATTTAAGGGGCTCTGCAACATGTCCCCCACTTCCACGTACACACACACACACACACACACACACACACACACACACACACACACACGCACACACACACCCATGCATGCATGCACACATGCACACACGCACACACACACACGCACACACGCACACACACACACACCCACGCACACACACACACGCATACCCACGCATGCATGCATACATGGACATACGCACACACACACACACATATAAACACCCACACACACATATTTATACACACGTTTAACACTCAGTCCTTGTAACACTTAATGCATTTGGGAAAACTTTGAGTGTCAAAGCCTTTCAGCACCTCATATTTCACAGATCAGTGCATGTTAAGTCTAGGAGATAATTGTAACAAACCGGGGTATATGAAGCAAAGGCACTGTAACATTGAACTTTATAAACTGCTGACAACTCTTGAAAATCCAAATTCAATACTTCCTATAATAATAATCCATAATCTAACTGTGGAGCATGTGTGGATGATGGCTGATTTTAGCAGCCTCACCTGGCCCGAGTCAGACTGATTGGAGTCTGGGGCTGGGTGAGGCTGCACACCTGTTGTACATTGAGCAATCAATGTGCACAGGTTAAACCAGCCATCTCCACACACACACTCCACGCTAACATATTACTTTGTATCTATTGTTATGGCCTAGTCGTACGTGAGTGGGTTTGCTTTGCAACCATTTCAGTGAAACTATCTGTCCTGTGTTTCTCTCTGGCTTATGGTTCTGTGACTGTTAATTGGTTGTGTGTCATGTTGCGTTGATTGCTTGGACAGTCTGCAGCTGGTATATTAAGGCCTGTGTGGAGCATGACCGGTTGCCACCTCCATCTCAGCAATGTCATGTGTGTCTCTTAGTTTAGTTTAGGTTTGAGTTGTGTTGTTTTTGTAAGATTAGTAAATGTATTATCCTATTATCCTTTCAATGTACTTTCATGTGTATTTAAGTGATTGGAAGCTGAGGTGGAAGTGGAACATTTGAAGGTGGAGCTATACTCTGAATGTTTTTTTTCTTTTTTACAGCATTCCCCGCATGCCACATAAACACATCTTCCAATCCATTTTATTCAACGGTATTTCCAGACATCCTGATCACATCTTATGATGGTCTGAATAAATAAACGAATCAATAAATGACTAAAAGTCCTTTCTTTATGAGTGAATGTGAACTGTTAAAGCATGTCCGTTTTATCCCCAGTAGGATCAGCAAAGAAAGCGCGTCCTTCTCTCACATCCGCGCTGAGAAGGGAGAGCAGTCGGCTGGCTGCCGACGTATCTCTACACATCAAACATTTATTCAAGTCTCCAGGTTGACCCAGCTAAGCTGTTTCTGCCCATGTATTTATTGAGTTATTTATTTATTTATTCATGATTTTCTTTTTCTTTTTTTTTTCTCCATTACTTCTTTTAGGATCCCCTTCCCTTACCTTCCTCCCCCCCCCCCCCTCCCCACAAAAAAAAAAAAAATAAAAAATAAGCAGTCGGCCTTCCCTGAATTTCGGTACAAAAAATGTTAGATATGCAAATGGTCCTCAAAGGCTGCAACGATTGAAAAGGGATGGCGCGTTGCCTCAAAGCCACATACTCCAAAGCCAAACGAGATTAGGAAAATTGAATCATTGCAAAAGCTGTGGGCAGAATGTAAACTGGTTAGCATTGTAATCCTGCGGGCCAGGTGACCAGCTCAGCGCCTGTAGGGAACACGGCGTACACGGGGACGCGCGAGAGGATGCAGCTGTACGTCGCCACCGCCGCGTTTGAATTCAAATCCTACCTGAGCCGTAATCTACCTGGAAACGGCGCCCGTTTACTGCCTCTCTATCAGAAGTTTTACCTTCTTTTTTCCTTTTTTTGTTGTTGTTTTTTTGGCTAATCCACTGACCAAAATATCATTCCGGCTTATGTTTTTAATTCTTTTCAGACTTTTTTTCCTCTCTCTCTCTCTTACCAGATGTTGCCTGGGGTGGTTATGTTCTTTTATTCATGTTTTTTGGGGCGTTTGTTCATTGTTTTATTGTCTTTTTTTAATGCATCGCAATTCCAATAAGGGACTCGCAGTGCTTGCTGTGTTGTGATTTTAAGAGTTATTGATCAAATGAATAATTCAGAATGTGATGCATTAATGGATCGTATTCAAGGGAAATGCATTCATTAAGTTTAATTGTAATCAAGGGTAATGGTAGGGATTTTCTGAAATGCTTCTTTGTCTTCTTTGCTCACGAAAACATGATCCTAATACTCTATACCAACACTTTGGCTCTGGCATCAAGCACAAAACAATAAAACACAGCATGTCCAGTACATTTCCTCCAAGTATCATTTCACTCTATGCATATACTGTATGTATGGTCTTCTAAACATTATTGGTTGAAATCAAACAGACCTTGATCAAATGAGCCTGTTTGAGAGTATTGTCATATGCAAAACAAAAACTACGTTTGACCTGGTAACCCTCGCAGACTTGCAAACATAACTGACCATCAAGAGAAGAATCTGATTTCTAATATTAATTTCCAAATCAGAAGATATCAAACAACAGACCTGCTTTAAGCCCTTACATAACTCTATAGGTCTAAGCTTTGGTACAGCAATACATCAACTGTCATTCATTCATACAAACTGCCACTCCTTCATTCATGTGTCTCTACAGATGGTCCTGGGTGTGTATTGAGCATTATCACTTGTACTCTCTCTGACCTTTGTGCCATGCTCTCAAGGTTCCATGCTATATTTGTCATACCAGCAGTGTGGCGATACTCCATTTACATCCTGCTCTCAAATAACACAGTGGGAAACAAATATCGAGGTATATTTTGGACACAGATAGACCCATGGATTGAGAGACTGTGTGTGTGTGTGTGTGTGTGTGTGTGCGTGCTAGGACGGGCGTACAGCTATGAGGCTGGTGAGCCACTGCTACAGAACCAACATCAGATGAATGGTTTTGGTGGTTCTGGTGTGGTTCAGGGCAGGGTGGGTATATCCCGGATGCCTTTCTCATTAATAATTATAATATACACCCCAAAACATATTCAACACAGCCCACCGGGAAGGGGTTTTATTTAGGGAGAACCCTTTGGTTTACCAGGGACTGTCTGTTATTTCCAACTAACCATACAGGCAGTTGGTAGCTTCTGTAGCTTAGCTTCAGGATTCTCTGACTTATAGTTGCAGTGCTGCACAAAGTCATGTTGTGGCCTTATTCAAGTGTTCCTACCCGCATATGTAGATTGAAATGAGTGTGAATTCAGGATGGATGCTCTCTTAAGTCTCTCCTGTGATTATCTGCATTCCACTGCTCTCTGATTTGCCCAGCCGGAAACATAATTTATATAATTATACATCAAAATGTCGAGAGGTATATAATTAGTGTATGCATACGGTCCAAGAACAGCTTAATTCATTTGCCAGACAATTAGTGTTCCTGCAAAGATTCTTTGCAAAGCTGATTAATTTAAGTCTGGGCAATATCTTTTAGGTGACACACACCATATATGGCACCTATCAAATCAGTGATAGGAACAACGATAAAGGTGAAGCGATGATTTAATATGAAGAGAACAAAGTGTACAAGAGAATGGGGACTCACTGAGTTTCACCGTGAAGCAAACAGTTTAAGTCACAGGGCCTGGAAATGTGTTCGCAATCTGTTTCTCCACAGTGTGACAGCAGCCTGTCACACAAGTTCCGCCCTCACCCGTCCCATCCTGTTTTAGCTCTTCAGCTTTTAAAGGACTGATTTAGGACTTGCATTGGAATCATATTTTGAATAAGATGTTCGAATAGATGTTCGAATAGATGTTCAAATAGATGTTGAATTCATTAGTAAAGTAAAGTAAATTCACATTTCTCCATATAATCCTGTCACCAAGAACGCTGTGATGCAAGGCTATTTATCTTCCAGATATTGTGGAGATCCCACTTAGAAGAGGGGATTACTTTACCTGCTCAC
The DNA here is from genome assembly GCA_026745465.1 of Lota lota. Classification (NCBI taxonomy): domain Eukaryota; kingdom Metazoa; phylum Chordata; class Actinopteri; order Gadiformes; family Lotidae; genus Lota; species Lota lota. Next base: position 34,398 of record JACYXH010000422.1, on the reverse strand, counting down.
ACCAGTATCTGGTCATGTGGAAGGGGGACAAAAGAGAGAGACTGAGACACATGCCGTTCGCACGACAACTGTCAATCCATAGAGAACATGTGCTTTCATTTGCCATGGTGGAACCTGAAGAGTGATACATAAACATTTGAATACCCGCTTCTTAAAATAACCAGACGCCCGCATGTCACAGAAACACGACCCCGCCCGCCGGACTTCCCCTGGCGCCGCAGCCCCGCCCCACACGGTAGCCCCGCCCACTACAAATGGCACCATGGCCCAAATGTGTTCAGCTATTCATTACAAAGTTGATCTCATTGACTGTTCAGGCTGTTTACTTTGGCTGTCACACTAGGGTTGCTCAAATTCCACCCTGTTGGTCAAATAGTGTGATTTGTTTTCATAAACCAAAGAAAGCGGCTGGTACAAGTGATGTGGAGGGTGGCGGGTGGGGGTTGGGGGGGGGGGGGGGGTTTGATAAAGAGGATGGAAGTAGTGTTATATTCAAAGTTAGGCCACAACATTTATTATGACAAGCATTAAGCCAGGGCTAGGGCCAGAGCTGTGGCTTGTAGTTAAGCTCAGCCACTGATGTTACCAAATGAATGAACCGGGTGGCTATAGGGCCTAGCTGGCTGGCTTATGCACCTGCATGGTTTCATGACAATGTCAGTGGCGGCCGGGTAGTGTTGGATGACTTGGAGCCTGATGAACTCGCTGACTAGCTGTCTGGCTGGCTTTCACCCTCTGTGCCTGGCTGGCTGAGTGATGGGCTGGCTAGCTCGCTGTCGGAGGAAGCCTGGGTGATGTATAATGTGGCCGAGCATGCTGGCGATTAACAGATTGGCAGAGCAGTTGCATTCAACTTGATGAAGCAGCCCAGACAAAAAACACAAACGTATATTGGTCTGTATTTGTCTTTTGGAGAATAACAATTATACAAATTTATTATTTTAACATTTGTTTGAATACTTTTATTATTTATTTGGATCGATTTTATGGTTGCGTCTTTTTTTCTTGACAAAAACAATCTTGTCGAGCTAGCCTCAAACCGTTTGCTAGCTTCATTTTCACAGAGTGGAATGCGTTCAGATTTCCCTGAAAAGATCTCCCACTCGCTCCCACTCACCGCTGCAGGGTCTAAAGACTCCAACTTAATAAACTGCCTCATAAGGAAAGATTAAAGATGCCATGTAATTTGATTAACTGAATGGGAACGATGGGAGGCCACAGATGGGAAAATATGTTTGTGGAGTGCCTCATTAAAAGGAAGCGATCCTGTTAAAAATAATAAAACCCTCCTGGGTGAATTGTACTTTGAGGAAGCATTGTATGTGTTTCCATGGTGCTTCTGTGTGCGTCCAAACTGTTTTGTATGTATGTATGTATGTATGTATTATTTGCAATAATTTGCATGCTCAATGAGGAAAAGTGTTCCAGTCCTTCTGGCCTCACTCTGCATGTACTAAATCCTGCTCCACTGGGACTGCTGTCCACTAAGTACATCAGCAATGAAAAGCTCAATTGTTTAAATATGGTGTAAGCCTGGTTTACACACTGGGTGAAGTATCCCCACCGTCTTTATTGTTATTTTGTAAACTGATTCAACATTAACCTCGTAAAGCAATTTCGTAACGGAAATGATCCGAATGTGCAATTATTTATATTGTCATAACTGATCACGTTTTCTTCAATGCTGGATTTGTCTTTGTTTGGGCGGACCTCTCTGTGTCATTTTCCTTCCAATCAGATTTGATGAATCCACATTTGTGACAAGTAACAAGAGTATTTGTTAGTATAGTATAGGAATGGCTAATAACACTTTAGTTGTGGCTATTAAATGTACCACTCAAGTGTCCAAACAAACATTTGTGTTGTGGTGGATTACAACTGTTTGCTTTTTAATTCTGTGAAATATCACCTTTTTTTCAGTGTAATGAGAACTTACAAATGTAGAAAAAACTAATGTTGACAAATATGCAAAATGTATTATTATTATTAGTTTATGATTATTTTACACTAAATTACTGTAAGAGTTTGGTGTTTTTCAGAATGGATATTGATTCAGTTTTCGCGTAAATAAGGAAGAAAGCCAACTGCTATTCAACACAGTGATTTAATAAGTGTGTGTGTTTGTGTTGGTGTAAAGCACACAATAGCAACATGTTTGAGAAGGTACCTTCGACTCTGGTATATTAGTAAAGTATGTTCACCTGGGACTTGCAGAATATAAAATGACAACTCCATTCTAATTTCTGTGCAGCAGCTACCAGGGGTTACTTCCCTGGGAGCTGCCTATTGCTCTATCCCCTCTCCCCTCTCCCCCCACATGTGCAGGGAGATTGAGATTATCCGCTTGCCGAATGAAAACCCGCCGAGCTCACCTGCTCGCCCTTGATATTACTCTGGAAATATAAAATCCATTCCCAGATTTAGACATCTTTCGGCCAAACCAACAAAAAAAAAGATACAGAAAGTGCATCCTTTTTGTCTGAAGCCACTGCAGACACACAGTCGTGTCTTAGGCTGCCGCTGTCCTTTACGGCCCCCAACGAGATGTCTTAGTTACTGGGATGAAGTGAACCCCTGTCGGTGGACGTTCAAGGGTGGAGCTCCCCCCTCTCCCCCCTCTCCCCCCTTTCCCCTGCACCCCCACCCCGATGGCCCACCCTTTCCTCCCTCTCAGTGTGGTGATATTAATTTATATTTCCCCAGCCTCTCTCCTTTAGAAATGGATTGGTAGGAGGTGTTGGTGCCGGATCGTTATCGGGGCGCTATCATTCCGCCTGGGACAGCCCAGCCATCAGCATAAATGGTCCGTTTTTCAGTGGAATAAAACATATGAATTAAACTTCATAAGCTTATCGGGGCTTTGATATGTAGAAAGCCCACGGTTTATTTCCACATTAATCCCACATCCGTCTATTGCTGTGACTCTTTGATGCATGAAGGTGAGTATAGAAACTGGAACCTACCATCAATAAATGTGTCTATATATACCTGGCAGGTTCTAGGTATATATATATTTATATACATACAACTTCATCTTCTCCCATTGCTTAAGCTTTGGGCCTTCTCTGTTTTCCCATCTCACGCTCTTTATCTCTCTCTCCGGAAAACACACAGGTTTTTCCCTGATAATTTCACTACAAAAGGCAGTAGCCATATGCATTGAAACACAGCCAGCATGCAGGGGTCATGTAGCCCGATACTGAATTTCCCTTGCCTTTTGTGCAATCTTAATTGTCTGTCATTTCTGTCTGCGGCCCCGTCTGTGCGCGCTCCAAATAAAACCTATGGAAACATGAAAGGTGGAGCACTGCCCTCACTTTCATCAAGGGATCGCTTTCCAGGCCTTTGCCTCTGCTATACCCCGGGCTTGTGTTACGAGCACCATAAGAGTAGCTCTTGTTTCACCGATGCGCTGCCCCATCTGTGTGCTGGGTTAATCTGTCATGGCCCAGGCTCCCAGGCAAATTCTTTCGGCAGCGTTAGAGACAACGTTACAAACTCGCAGTCCGACTCCGCGGATCTCTGAATCTACCCCCCACCACCTACCTCCCCCACCTTCCCTTATTTATTTATCTTTTGTGGGGTGCACTTCTTGTGTTCCCCCCCCCCCCCCCACACACACACACACACACACTACTGACAGTGGAGATGAGGGCGGATGCTTCGGTACTTTTCAATGTAGCGCCTAGCTAGTGCGTCTGTCATTGTTTTCCACCGAGGTGTTGTTTTTGACCTTTTGACCTTTTCATTGCACCCATTCTGGCAGTCCAGCCCCGAACCTCCAGCAGAACAGGTACCTGTGAATGTGGTTTATTTGTTCATTTTTCTTCTTTTTCATTTTCTTTTCTTCTTTGACAGTCGGAAAAGCCCCAGGGACTGAGGTCGCAAGACAATTGGCCGTGAGACAGTGCAGATCTTGGAATGTAGATATTTCTAAGTCAAGTCATTCACTGCCACGATAGCAAGGCAATTGCCTTGAAGACTGCAAAGTCCCCTTTAGAAGTTCCCCGTTCGTTTTGATCCAACCCCAACCCCAACCCCCCCCCCCCCCCCAAACCTTGATGTCATTGTCAGTTTAACTCCTCACCTATTTCATTTATATCCCTTCACGAAAAATAAATACTTATTTTTCCCTAGGCAGATCAGTAACAATAGACGTTTGCCAGTGCAACCCTGATGTACAGATGCACAGGACTGTATGACAGCCGTCACAGGTTTGAAAGCTCAAAACGCTGCTTTCAAACAGATTCTCGAGAGGTAAAAAGCACGTATTTCTTCTTGATGTCGTCTTCACACTCCCGTTCTCATTAGTGTAAGCTCACTGAGGAGTCTCACAGCTCCAGCTGCCTCGGGCCCTCAATGGCCCTTGTCTCATGTCTATGTAGTTATTGTTTCATCATGACACTAGCTGCTTACAGAATTTAACTAATGGATTATAATAATGGTGTTATAGCCCATAGCCCACCCGTGGTTTGCATGTGACAATACAATAATGTGATGATGCTTCTTTTTTGGGTGTACCTATATCAACTAACAACATTATGTATTAAAGAGCAGTTGACATTTTAACATAGACCTACATTTTACTCTCTTCATCTTTGGGTTAATTTATTGTGTGAGGCTACATGCCCTTCTGTATCGGACAAATTGAAAGTCTGTATCACACTCAACGTACCGATTCTTAGTTGGTTGTAAAGAATAAGAGTATCCTTTTTGGTCAAATGGGACTTGCTTAAGTAGACCTAAGGCAATGGTTAATACATTGCCATTTAAAGGATGTGTGACAGGTTTGCCATTAAATATGGCAATACATTTAATATCTATTTATATCCACTATAACTGTTACCATGCATCACTTATCTTAATATTTTGGCACTAACTTGGCTTTTGATGATCCGTCCACATTACCTCGGAAAGTTATTCCAAACCGTATGCTTAGATTATTTCCAAACACTTGTTCGTATGAGGCAAAAGCCCTCTCTCGTCTTACCCCTGGGGGGGGGGGGGGGGGGGGGGGGGGGGGGGGGGGGGGGGGGGGTCATTGCTAGGTTCTAAGGCTCTCGGCCATGTGTATCAAAGTAAACCAAATGCCTGCTCAACATATACAAAGGGGCCGGTAATATTCATTCTGTCCAGCAACACGGAGAGCGTAACGTTAACCTCTCGGCACATTCCAGTGCAGTTATTAGTCAGCATTATGGTTTATTTGTCCAGAGGAAAGATAAACCAGGAACCTCTCAAACCCCCCACCCACCCACCCACCCACCCACTCACCCCTCTCTCTGCTAGGGACCTGCTCAAAGCCTGACTGTTGTTTGACCGAAGTGAAGTTGGCCCCCTTTTGACAAATAGTTAAATAACAGAAGATAATGTGTAGTGTGGCCCCCGGAGCCGCAGATAATGCCACTGTGGAGCTGCACAACAGGGTGAAGTCATCAGGGCCAGGGAGGGGGAAGAGCAGCGTTGTGTTGTATTCTTTTGCACATAGACTACTCTGCAGTAAAGAGGGATCTCAGGCACCCCTTGTGTCAGTGAGCGATTTAGTCAACTGCTGAAGTGTCACTTGTTATATGTTTGTTTGAACATAAAATAATACTTTGTATTTAACATTATCGAATCGTATGATCAAATACGTAGGGATTTGCGGTCTGGATGATAAGTCGAGCACTTAAATGTCTTATATTCTATTGAAAACCACATTTAGCCTAAAATGGTCCCTCAGAAGTTACATTTGTGCAACAGGTTTTGCTTGAATAACCAACAAATCAACATGTCTGGTTAGTAATGATATATTTAATTTACGTGCATGACCTTTTTGTAAATTAAGATGTGCGCAGCTAAATTTAGACTGAACAGCCGGTTTCGTTTTGGTAAGTGTTAGGGATTAACTTTGTATAGTAACAGTTTTTAGTTACATATCATTAATATAATTGATCTCATCCCATACATATCATATGTGTGTTTTAAACATAATTTATTGCATTTGATTATTTTATTTTCATAGCTCACACACACATTCTCTCTCTCTCTCTCTCTCTCTCTCTCTCTCTCTCTCTCTCTCTCTCTCTGTCTCTGTCTCACTCACCCACTTACAAACTTCTAAATGTAGGAGGGCACCCTCGTACACATGCACACACTCACCCACCCACCCACGCTTGCACACACACAGACACAGACACACACAAACTTGCAAACTTCTAAATGTAGGAGGGCACCCTCGTACACAACAACACACCCACAACCCCCCCCCCCCCCCCCCCACACACACACACACACACACACAAACACTCCAACTGTCAAGTGAACCAAACCACCCGTGATGCCTTGGTTTGTTCTAAGTGTCTAAATGTTTCTAATTAGCCAGAGGCTGTGACGTTCGCTCTGTGATTGCTTACTGCCTGTCCACAGCCACTTCCTGATGTGTCCTCAGAATGAACTTTGAGCAGAGAAGAAGAAAAAACACCCACCCACAAACACACACACACACACACACACACACGCACACACGCACACACACACACACACACACACACACACACACACACACACATCTCCTTCTTAACCCAAACCAGTCTACAGTGAGGAGGCGTGTGGGCTGTCCTGCCGCAGTGCAGGACCCACCCTACCCATGACCACCACCACCCCTACCATCTCACCCTCACACCCATCCACCCCCCCGTCCCGTCCCCCCGTCCAGTCCCCCCGTCCAGTCCCCCATCACGATCATGCTCAATTATCCCCTAATTGTCCTCTTCTCCCGGCCCTCTGGAAGAAGTTGCTGACTTGAGAAATTAGGTAATCAGGACGGCATTAGAGCACGAGCCGATGTAGCCGATGCGCGGCTACGCGGCTACGCGGCTACGCTATAATGCACATCCCCCTCCCCCCTGTTAGGGAATGGAGAGGGTGGACGGGACGGGAGAGGGGTTGCAAATAACCAAGGAAAATACTCACGTCTGCCTTTGAAGTGACGGCTGCTCCCCAAATTAAACTCTTAGTCACACTCGATATCAAACGGATATGGTTGTTAGCAGTGGCCCTCGGCTCTGATCCGGGTATACACTTCTGGATCAGATTACAATGTGATTCCTGATGGACGCTCTGCAGGGTGGCTCATCGGGAGTCGACATACATGTTCCTGGTCCCGTATGACGGCGTCGTGCTGAAACCCTACCTGTCTCCGAATGTGCCGTGTCATGTCATTGATTTATTAATAGGCCGCTAAGGAATGTGTGGGTACTTGTATGTAAATCAGTCACGGATCTGGAAAGGTTTGAGCAAAACACGTGTTGTTGTTAGTTAAGATTGCGCTTGCGAGCAGTCTGGTGTCCTGTCTTTTTTATGCAGATGAATTTCATGCAAAAGTGTATCAAACAAACTTTTTCTATCTCAATTAAAAATAATAATTTTGCTAATTATTGTTTATACAATGGAAATATAATGAGCAGCCTGGAGAGTGGTGATATATTAGCATTTTTACTTAGAATTAATTGTGCTTCTTTCGTAACAGGGCAATCAGAAATAAATAATCATTTAGCGATGATAACTTGAGAAGATTTAAATAAACTGGGTCAGGTATCAAACTGTTCTGGGGGGGCGGGGGGAAGAAAAGGTTTAAAAAAAGTTTCTCAAAAAACACCCTTGGGGGGATCCAATGAGATTAACCCCCCCCCCCCCCCCCTCAAACTCCATCCCCCTTCACCGAAAAAAGAAAAAAAAAGAGAGGGAAAAAGATTGAATTAGTTTGGCCCGACAGAATAGAAGAAGAAATGCTAGCATCTAATGGTAAATAACAAGCTTGTGACAATTCATCAGGCAGCTTCACAGAAGGGGTGAGGGGGATGGTGTGGGTGGTGTGGGTGGCGAGGCCGGGGGGAGGGGGGGGGTGTAATGCCTGGGATGGGACCTTTCCCCCTGTGTGCTGTGTTATTCTAACAAACAATGTCAATGAGATGGCAACCTACCTCTCACCAATTTGCATGGTTGTCAGGGAAGTGAAAGCCAGTTTAAAGGTACGTCCTTTATGTGCCGGAGAAAGGATTAGGGCCAGCCACCACAAAGGAGCTTTGATTTCCTTGGTAATATGTGGAAGAAGTTTGGCTGAGGGAAAAAGAGCGTTTTAGACTTTTAGAAGCAGCAACTTTTTTGAAGTATGTTATTTTGTTTGTGTTTTTTATTCGTGTGTTTGAGCAGTATATGTGGGTGTGTGTGCGTGTGTGTGTGTGTGTGTGTGCGTGTGTGTGCGTGTGAGTCTGGATGAATCTCGGAAAAGCCTGAAACTTGGGCTTTACTTGGGCACTTCTCATGAGTGACGTTTCTGGTGAAAAACAAAAACTGTCATTCTTGAACTGAAATAAAGATAAACCTAAAACGATAACAGATGAGACAATGCCGTGTCATTCATGGGATACGGGATTGTGCGGGAACAGGTGTTCTGCGGCTTTAGCACGGACATGCCATGATATAAGTGTAGCCGATCTTTGTGTGTGACAGGTTTTGCTTTGCTTTTGTTTCAAAGCTCTGGGTTGTGCGCTATTCACACCCCCGCTCAATGACTGACACCCAAGTCACACGTAAACACTAGGAGCAGGCCTTTGTTTGTTTGCTCGTGTGTGTGTGTGTGTAAACGCAGTATGTGTTTGTGTTGGGGGATGTGCGTGTGTGTGTGTGCGGTATGTGTGTGCCACGTTGGGGTGTGTGTGTTCATGAGGTCAAAGTTCACTTCTCATTAGCATGTATAAACTCCCTCAGTCAAGAGGCTGACTTTGACCCCGATACAACGAGTCCCCTTCCCAAAGAAAACATGGCCGCCTGGGTTTACTTCACCACACACTCCGTTTATTCCTCCTACTGAACGATGAGATTAAAGTTACACTTGATTGGATTTGGTGATGTATAAAATCACGTTTTGGGGGGTTTATATGAGCACAATTGCTCCTACAGCAATGCTTAGCAGAATCTTGAGAACACATCTAGAATGCTTATTCTTGCGTTCCTGCCGAATAACAGAAATGTCTGACTATTCAGCGCTAGCCTTAGCGCAAGACGCGTAATCGATTGCGGGGGCCTTCCATAGCAGCAGTACTGCTGCTGCTATGGCAATGCTGCTTCAAGTTATATTGTGTGCGCGCACACACACAGACACACAGACACACAGACACACACACACACACACACACACACACACACACACACACACACACACACACACAGACACACACAGATACACACACACACAGATACACACACACACACACACACATACACTGGTTCATGCTTAAAAGAGATCACCAGGGAGACGATGTCCCCTCGGTGGAGGAGTCCAGCACAATGTGTTCCAGTTCACTTTCATCATGTTGTACCAGCTGAACATGGTGTAGCTTTCAGCCCTGCCTTGTGGGAAACTGCTGCTCTGTATTCGTGTGCGTTTGTGTGTGTGTGTGTGTGTGTGTGTATTTGTGTTTGTCTTTGTGTGCCGGAGTGGGCTTGTCTGTATATTTGTTTGTGTGTGTGTGTGTGTGTGTGTGTGAAATTGTGTGAAAGTGTGTGAAAGTGTGTTTGTAGTATCAATGTGTGTCTGAGTGTGTGCATGTTAGTGTGTGCATTTGTGTGTGTGCATGCACGTGTGTGCATGTGTGTGTGTGTCTGTGCACATATGCATGCGCGTGTGGTTGCGTGTGTGTGTGTGTGCATGTGTGTGTGTGTCTGTGCACATGTGCATGCACGTGTGGTTGTGTGTGTGTGTGTGTTTGTGTGTGTGTGTGTGAAAGTGTGTTTGTGGTATCAATGTGTCTGTGTGTGTATGTAAGGTTAGGCATGCAGGGTTATCCCCAGCTTTGACCAACACAGTCTATATGTCCCTGGGCCTCCAGCAAAGACTGGCCACAGAAGCTGTGTGTGGTAGACTCTGGATGAATGCTGATCCGAATCTGTAGAGAACAGCACCAATACCCTTTAGCATGTCTATATTGGACCGCGGCTAGCAGAACACAGCTAGGGGACTTTCCCTATTGGTTGTTGTTGTTGTAATTTCTTCCTTCCTTGCACACAAAACATGATCATAGTTGCATTTGTCAACTGATCTTTACTGTCACATGATAAGTGTTACCACTTATCCTACCAAGGATACTCCCAGGGTAAAACAATCTCTTGGATAATATGTAGACATTTCCTTTGCTTTGCTCGTGTTTATAGGCCGAGCATGTAGATCGGGTTTTCCTGTAATAATGATAATTGTGTTGTTTACATCTGGTTCACCAGCAGGATGTGCTCAGAGTGTGAGAGGGTCTCTTTCGGATGTTGCCTGTCTGTGTTCATTGGTTAGACAACTGGTAAATCAATCCCATGTAATTGTTTGATTATAGTGGCGGGGTCGCTGGATAATGTAATCATACTTTATTAGGGTTTACAGCATGAATTTAATAAGCCTTCTCTCCCTTTGTCCCAAAAATTCATTTTGAAACAGCTGTCCGACAGATAACACGGTATTCCAATGAATTGTGTCAACAGGTTTATGAAAATAACAATGTTCTCATTGTTTGGACAGGCCGCTGTTCCAGACGGTTTGAACCTTGGAGCTGTTGACATTCTTTAAAATTTGGTGATATTAATTCTCGCTTCCAAGGTGACTCAACCTGACCTGAAAACAAGTGTCTCTGTTTTTGAAAGTCCACGTGACAAATTCAAATGTTAAACTTGATCCAACTCGTTGTCCACATATTCCCCGGCACACTAAATCAGCGTGCTAAATAACACGAGTGTGAGCCAGAATAACACACACAGACATACTACTTGACAGGGAACCTAAAGCGTCTAATCTAATTAGATGGCTGTTGTTAGAGTGTCTAGAAAGACGGGGGCTTTTATTTAACACAATTTGAGCCGCGGCCTTCTCAAGAAACAACTATTCTTAAGGAGTTCCTTTTATTTTGTATTTTTAGCTATCTTCAAACTCACAGAAAGACCTCAAGCGGACAAGCAAGGAACTTAATAGAGTCGTTCTTAGTCAGCGAACATCAACAATAAAAAACAGATGTCACAAAACCAGTAGTCAATAAATGATCTGCTAACAAATTCCTGGTATTCCAAAACATTAACTGATACTTCAAGAGAAGCTGTAAGTGAATGAGTGTTCTTAAGTTCCAAGTCAGTGAGTGAGATTCTTGAAATAATAAAACTTGTAATGTTTTTTTTTTTTTTAATGGCTTCTTCTTTTACGATGCAATTGCAAGCCACAGAACATATGAACCATGTTCCTTTTTCAAAATGACTTGAGCGAGAATAGACCGTTTTCTAAAAGCCTTTGTAAGACTAACAGTAGGGTGTTTGGACGGACTGCCCAATCAGTTCTGGTTGCTGATACCCAGAGCAGAATAAATGACACTTCAAAACAAGTCAAGTAGACCTTTTTGAAGGATGGAAACAAGACACAGAGGAGAGAAGGAACCCTGTGTGTGTGTGTCTGTGTGTGTGACATGCACAACGTTTCATGTGGGAAAGTAATGCCGGTTACACGTGGTTGCCTGGTTAATGTTAAACCTTGACAGGTTGGCATTGTTTAGTGTCAGAATCCAGTAAATAATTAGTGAATTACGAGCAATGTGGAGTCCTTGGAAAACTTCACCTCAAAGTTGATGTAACATATAGGAGTATGAGCGCGGAGAGTGTCTGCCAGGATTCAAGGGCATTTGAAGTATGAGCTATCATCAGCTAATGTAAATGAAAGAGGTGAGGGTTCATCAGCAGTTAAGGTAAAACCACCATGTGACTGGACAGACAGCTTCATTCTCCCATCAGGAGCGACATTGCTTCTTCTCCATATCTTGTTTGGTTTGCAGAGTGTAACCATGAACCTGACTTTGTTACATGCCTCCAATCTTCAAGTCACGTCACTGTTCATCGCCATCAAATTAACACTGGTTTGTTTTCTGAGATGACTGAGGAATTATAACTCTGCTGAAGCGGTGCCACAAGCAAAAATATTGGACAAATGTGTGTGTGTGTGTGTGTGTGTGTGTGTGTGCGCGTGCATGCCCGTGTGTGTGTGCGCCTGGGTGTGCATGTGTGCATGCCACCTATGACAAGCGACGGCCGCGTTCTCACAATGATTTGCCTTGGCTCGCCCCGAAACACACTTGGTTCGGGATCGAGCAATGAAATCAGTTCTCAGAAATGTCTGTGCTAACCAAACATTATCTGTTGGTGATTATCTGGTACCACTGCCTTGCGAGTGGGATCCAGTGCACTGAAGTGGCCCGAGGGAGCAGTCGCTTTTCCTCCAGAACTGATGTTTACAATCATTTAGGGGACGTTTGTGGAAGGCCTACAGGAGACGCTGGCGTATGTTTGTCTCCATGCAGAGGCCTGCGGTCGACGCGGCCACGCATCTGGAGCCCTCATGGGCCCTCCTGCTCTCTCCTCCACCCTAGAACCCCTTCTGTTGCTTCTCCCGCTCCTCTCTTCCTCCTCTCCTCTGTCTCTCTCTCCTCTATTTTCTCCCCCGTTTTCTCCTCTCCTTTTGCTATACCGTCCACTGTCTCTCCTTCTCCTTTATTTTTTCTCCCTTTTATTCTTTTCTTCGCGACACTCTGCTCCCTCTCCTTGCTCTCTCGCTCCTCCTACTATTTTCTCTTTGGCTGCATCTCCTCCAATCTTCTCCTATCCACCATGTCCTCTCCTGTCTCCACAAATGTATATCGCTCTCCTCCTCCAGTTTTTTCTATATATATTTTAGCCGGTCGTACGGGCCGTGCGCCGGAATTATGTGCTGATGTGCTGGGCCTTTCATGGTGGCGATGTCGTCGTCGTCAGCAGCCATCGCTGGAATGGGATGTAGCTGGAGTAAATCAATTTGTCATATGAGTCAAAATCTGCTGAGTGCACAAGTTCACGCGCAGGTTTTTGTGGCCTGCTTGTACTCAATACGCAATGCTCGCTCTCCCACCCACACACACACACACACACACACACACACACACACATGCACGCACACACATGCATATACACACACACATGCATATACACACACACACATGCACACACACACACACACACACACACACACACATGCATACACAAGCCCATATGCACACATGCACATGGTTGTCCATGAAAAAAAAGTAAACGGACAGTCCCTGCTGTATCAAATTAAAGGAGAAGCAATAGCGTGCACGGATCAGCATTGTGTGGTGATACACAGTCGTCCTTTTTGTTTTTCTTCTATCTCACACAGCGCTTTGCTTCTAACGGCGACACACAAGCCAAGCAGTTCTAGTGGAGTTCAGTATTATAGCAGCGCAGTGCCTAGAGAACAATAGGATAAACCCACAGAATAAAATCATAGCAATATATACAGTATCTATAGCATATAGCAGATGCTGGAGACAGTGAAATCTTTGTAAAAAAGAATCACCTGGACAGTGACAACTGAGGTTCAACTTGATCTGTGCTTCACGCATACACACACACACACACACACACACACACACTAACACACACAAAGGCACGGACACTCACACAAGCACACATACAGTATGTACAACAAGTGAATGCTCAGCTGAAAAGAGGAAATGGCACCCTGAGGTCTTAAGCTGGAAAATGTTCCTCCCGTGGTGCACCAGGGCCAAGCTGCTTAATGCAAGTACCTGAGAGAGAGAGAGAGAGAGAGAGAGAGAGAGAGAGAGAGAGAGAGAGAGAGAGAGAGAGAGAGAGAGAGAGAGAGAGAGAGAGAGAGAGAGAGAGAGAGAGAGAGAGAGAGAGAGAGAGAGAGAGAGAGAGAGAGAGTGTCTCTGTCAGCACATGTGTAGGTGTGCACATGTGTGTATGTGTGTGTGTGGGGGCAGGTGGAGGCATAAACCAACAGCTAAAATAAAGGAAGACAAACTTGGCTACTTCTATCCATCTCTCTCTCTATCTCTTTCTATCTGTGTGTGGATCATGAAGGTGGAAGGAGACAGCCCCTTCAGAGTCTGCCAATTAACGGCCCCAGCAGCGGCCTCCATGCAGGGGTGCCCCTCATAAAGACTGGCCCTATGGCGTAAGCCCCGCCACTTCCAAGAGCCTTATCCGGGGCCCGGCCCGCTCACACATCTGTTCAACCGGCGGGGCTGTTTGAGAAGCCCCCGGCATCCCTGAGAGGCCCTAGAGTTCATAAAGATTTACCCAGCGAGAGAGAGCCGTCCCTGGGAGACCGGCTGCAGGGGGAGAGAGCGAGAGAGATGCTAGGTGTTAGATAAAAGTAAAAACCTCCGTCAGACATGAGACAGGGGCAAGGTCCCGCCTCTGCTGATCACACCCTATGTCCCTCTATCAGCCCATCTCTCTCTCTCTCTCGCTCTCTCTCTCTCTCTCTCTCTCTCTCTCTCTCTCTCTCTCTCTCTCTCTCTCTCTCTCTCTCTCTCTCTCTCTCTCTCTCTCTCTCCCCATGCACTTTTCCCCTCCACCCCTCTTTTTATCATGATGTAAAGAACTCAAGATTGTGGTGGTGGTGGTGGTGGTGGTGGTGGTGGTGGTGGTGGGCAAAGTCAACATTAGGTAGAGGGGGTAGGTGGAGGGAGAGCGGTGGGTGGTGGATTGTGATGGTGGGGTGGGTGGGACGGGGAGGGGGGGTAGCCTGCTGAGGACTTCTAAGTTGGGTTGACTCCAATCGTCCAAGCTCGCTACCAACCGCTGGCATTTCGATAGCTTTGATACATATTTTAAAGACTTCAGCACATCACAAGTGTGCTAATCTTAGTTTAAAGGCAAAAGCACTGAATACGTATATATATATATATATATATATATATTCTTTTTTTTGTGCAAGGGGGGGCTCATGTCGCCAACTGCCACTATGGAAGGACATGCAAGATGTGTATGGATCGACAGGACAGGATTATGAAATAAATAAATTGGGGCAAGGCATACCCTTTGGCCACAGTATACTTATTTAGCCAATTTAAAGGCACCCACTTTTTGGGGTGATTGTTGTGCATGCAAAAGTGGATTACTGCTGGGGTTTTCCACAATTCCCAAAGGCATGCATATTAAATAGGCCGTCTTTTCCACTGTCACAAGGGGAAATGGTGCATATTTTATATTATATCACCTTTATTTTGTAAAAGAGGAAAAATATGTCAATGTCTACATTTCCTTTCAGTTATGCTTTCAGGTGCCAATTTTTCTATTTCAAACATTGTATTTAGGTAACAAAATCTTGGTTTACCCGAATCTCTGATAAAGTCACCCATCATTTTATTTAAAGTTTTATGATTAACGTGAACATTATTCATATTTGCTTAACTCTGTGGGTACTAATCTACACTCAAATGTTTATCACATGGCTAAGCCAAGTGTTTATTGCCAGTGTGTCAGTTGAGAGACTGAGACTTAGTGAGTAAGCTGACCCCAAGCTAAATATTGTTTAACTAAGCCTTGTGTGTGTGTGTGTGTGTGTGTGTGTGTGTGTGTGTGTGTGTGTGTGTGTGTGTGTGTGTGTGTGAGTGTGGATGTGTGTATGTGTATGTGTGTGTGTGGATGTTTGTGGATGTGTGTGTGTGCATGTGTGTGTTTGTATGTTTGTGTATGTATGTGTGTGTGTGTGTGTGTGTGTGTGTGTGTGTGTGTGTGTGTGCTGTGTTGTGTTGTGTTGTGTTGTGTGTGTGTGTGTGTGTGTGTGTGTGTGCGCGTGTGTGTGTTTTGGCAGCCCGATGTCCAATGGCATTGCTACTATGGCCTTAGAGAGAGATAAAGTTGTGGAGAAGGAACACATGCTAGCGTGTATTGGACACAGATGTGCCCAGACAGATCACAGAGAGGACGTGATGGCATTTCCTCAAGATGTAGATGGCTCTCTGCAGACTTTGATGTGAACACGATTTCTGCATGAAAATGCTTTGTGCATCAGATTCAAATGTTCCCAATAACAGACCCCATACATACTATAGAGCTATTTGGAAGCTGTTCCTTTTCGTTTCTTTGGTCTTTTTTATTCTTCTTCTTTAAATAGTGACTGGAATGACTGCAGGATACACTCAGCAGCAGTCGACCAGTAAATATCTCGTCAAAAGAATTTCCATCTGTTAAGTTGCATATTACATTGCTGACAGGAGCAACGTGGATAGCATGGTGCAGGCACGAAAAGCTAATTGTGGGCAAAACGAGGTCATGTACTGCAGCCAGTTCTTGGGTTGACCAAAGTGTGTTAACAAGATGGTGATGCTGCTAAACAAATGTTGAATAGGAATATTGTTATTCACTGGGCGATTATGGTTACAGAAATGCTAGAATGGAAATGCTAATTGGTGAGGTTGTAGCTGGAAAGTCTGTTTTGTGTAAGACTGCTGTCTATTCAGGGCTATTTAAAACAATTTGGTAGTAGTTTTATTTGTATAAATGTTTCCCTTTATTTGAGTTAGTATTTGTATGTATGTATTACAGATACATATTTCTTACAGTTACACATTTCTTACTGATGTTGCTCCCAGTGACATTGTCTGCTTAGCTCATTTGGATTCAGGCCCACATCCCTCTGAAATTATTTTCAATAGATCAATACATTAACTGTTGTGTTTAAAACCAATGGTATTCATGTTATATCCTCAAAAATAGCAGCATGAAAAGTGCTCCCAAAAAGGACTGCGTATCAGCTGTGTCGGAGGCTAGCCGAGTGCTAACAGTTGACATGGCCGGACGATGTCGAAACAGCCCCCTCAATGCCACCGCACGCCTCGGCTAACATTTCACAGGGACACTGTGTGAGCACAGGGATGGGGTGGGGGGTGGTGGTGGTGGGGGGGGGGGGGGGGGGGGGGGGGGGTTGGTGGGGGGGATCATGGCAGGTGTGAGGAAAGACCTGGCGGTTCACACAGAGGGGAAAGGTATCATCGCAAGCTATAGGCTAGCCTGGCGGTTGGACCATGGGCCCCGGCTCTATTCTGTCCCGATTCTGCTGCGTGTGAAGTGATCGCTCCAACACACTGTGTGCTTGTTCTGCTCATCTTGTGTTTCCACCGTGTCACAGGTGACCCCGGCACTGGGCCGGGCGTACTGGCGACCGTGGGCTAGGTGACAGCTCCAGAAGTACCGGTTGTCCTTTTGTGTGTGTGTGTGTGTGTGTGTGTGTGTGCGGGCATGGGTGGTGAGGTGAGGTAAAGGGTGTGATACAGCTTAGGTTTCCCGCTGGTGGAAAGCTAATCTACGGATAATTAGACGCTCTGAAAACACTCCTTGATTGATAATGATGGGTTCAGAGTTTCATTCAAAATAATATCCGAGGTTGACGGAACATCAATCATTTACTAATTAGTAGTGAAGACAATGCTTTGTAAACAATGTATTGGACAAGGTTTTATTTTGGGTGGGTCAAAATGCTTACAAAAGGTGTGGAGTTCAGCATCTGAGCTAATTTAGACACTTTGCAGCAGCATTCACAATATGCACGCGATACTACTCGTATTACGGAAGATGTGGCACAGACATAAAACATGTCTATGGATGGATAAATGAATGGATGGATGGATGGAGGATGGTGGACCTTTGTTAAAATCTCAAAGTATCTGTCTTTTTATACAAATGTTGGCCATGATTTAGTTCACGGTAATCCAACCTGCGTTGTGTTCCAGCGCAGGTGTTCCGCCTTTGCCTTTTCTTTTGAAAAACCACGGTTCATCATGTAAAATTACAAGTTCATGCTGTCAACAGTATTGCATTTAAAACGGGATGGAAAAGAGGTTAAGTGAATGAAAGAGACAGATAGAGAGAGAGAGAGAGGGAGAGAGGGAGAGAGGAAAAGTAGAGAGAGCTGAAGAAATATAAAGAAATAAACCTGGAGAGGGGAGATGGCGAGATGCATTTGATATCGCCTTCTGCACTGCACATGTGCTCTGAAGGTGCAGAGAGAGAGAGAGAAAGACGAAGAGAGGGAGAGAGAGAGAGAGTGCAAGAGAGAGAGGAAAAGACAGAGAGAGAAAGAGACAGAAAGAGTGAGAGAGAGGAAAAGACAGAGGGAGTGAGAGACAGAGGCTTCCTCCTCTAAATGGAAATTCCTCTGCTTCAGCCACAGCTGCAGAATGACACTTCAGATGGCCGCTCTTCTCTTTGTACAGGCCCCTGGAATTAGACCAAGCCACAATGGCATCACATCAGAAAGGACGGCAGGAAAGTCTGACTTTATTATCTGTCGCCGCCGCGGAAATATTTGAATATTTGTCTAAGGATGAGGAGAGGGGTTCCAAGGATCCTGCATATCCTGGAGTTAACCTAGCTCTATACACTTATCTGGTGTTGGTGTGTTTAATACTGTGTGGAGAACTTCGCTGCAGGATATTCTCAAGATGAAACACTGCCAGCAACAAACTATTGTTGCGGGGAAGAAAATGTCCAACTAACAAATGAACCAAAAATTCAATTGCGTTGTGTTTTGGGAGCAGAATCACTTCAAAGAGTTCTTGACAACAGCGCTGTCTGTCTAATTTACGCTTTCAGCCACTTGCCAAATGTAAAACCTCTATTTTTTGAGGAGCGCATTTAATTACAGGCGGAGAGTGAATTGCTATAAATACCTCCATCATTACTGCATCCTCCTGAAGAACTTGATCCATAAAGAAGGATAATGAAGGCAAAGTATTTCTGATCCACAGACACAGACTATAGCAAAGTTTGTCGGTGTGTGTGTATGTTTTGTGTGTGTGAGTGTGTGGTTGTGTGTGTGTGTGGTTGTGTGTGTGTGTGTGTGTGTGGGGGGGGGGGTGGCTGTCTACTTGCGTGTACATGTAAGTTTGTAGGATGGGTGTATAATTTCCTCTCTGCTAAATATTATTCTATAGAACATCTGCAACGTTCCGATACTGACATGTGAACTCAAGTTAGATCTGTTTTAATTGGCTTGTGGAGTCATTAGCCAGGCAGGGAGTACAATGGAGATCAAAGTGTGTTTGGGCACATGAGTTTTTGCACCACCACCAACTGTGTGTGTGTGTGTGTGTGTGTGTGTGTGTGTGTGTGTGTGTGTGTGTGTGTGTGTGTGTGTGTGTGTGTGTGTGTGTGTGTGTGTGTGTGTTTGTCTGTGTTATTGGTTTTTGACAGAATATGGCTTGGATCAACAACCAAAGAAGAAGGTACTAATGAATTTCCATGTTCACTCGTGGTCCCTTAAAATATATAATTTCAAGCAGAATAAAATATGTCAGGATCATATGTTCAAGATTAGGCTGACCAAAGACTGGCCAAATATAAGGCGCCAGTGTTTACCCTGGGTCCAAATAAGCATGTTGTCATAACCGTTGAATAGCCAAATAGATACTCTACTTTATCTTCTGTCAGAGTATGAAAGGAACTAGAAAGGAAAGTAACAAAACAAACAACAAGAAAACAGTTCCCAACTTCCCCTTTTCCCATTTCTGTTTCACTTGTGTTCTCTCTCTCTCTCTCTCTCTCTCTCTCTCTCTCTCTCTCTCTCTCTCTCTCTCTCTCTCTCTCTCTCTCTCTCTCTCTCTCTCTCTCTGCTCAATCAGAAGAGTGCTGCTGCTGCTGCTTTTTCGGGGCTGTACAGCCAACAACAGAGTGAAAAGAGGAGCAAGGGAGCCCATGTTTAGCTCCATTATATGTACAGCCACACCAGGCTCTCCTCCTGTCAACGTGGCTAGCATGGCTTGTTGAGTTGTTGCGAGTTTGCGTTCCCCGAAGCCGGCAGCCAGTTGTCAGGCGAGCGCCAGCCACCTTCGCTGCCTTTTTTGTGTGCTTCTGTGAGCCCGCGTGTGTGGACGGGGCCTTCCCGTCGTCGCCCCCCCCCCCCCAACCCAGTCCCTCCGATCTCTTCCTGTCGCGAAAAAAAAAAAAAAACGAGCTTGCCTTACATCGGGCCCGTCACTCCGGAGGCGATGAGGTGCTCGTGACCAAGGCATCCGTCCCTCCCTTGGGAGGGGGGGGGGGGGGGGGGGGGGGGAGTGGGGAAACACACAAGGAGCGCCTGAGACAGAGTTGACTAAACGCAGTGGCCACGCAGTAGAAGAGGAGGAGGAGGAGGAGGAGGAGGAAGAGGGGTTGACGGTAGCCCTGCTGGGACTGTTGCTCTCGCTGTAGTGGTGGCTGCTTCTGCTGCTGCTGCTGCTACTGCTACTGGGCTCCCTGGGGTGGGTGTCTTGGGCCACCCCCAAGCCCTCTTCTCCCCCCCCCCCTCCCTGTCGGCCCCCCACCACCCCTCAAAATATAAAAACAAGACAGGGGATGGGGCCCAGGGCCGGCGGGGGCCTTTTGTGTCAGCATTCACCATCCAACATGAAACTAGATAAATGGATTAGGGTTGAACAGATACGGACAGCAGGCATTTTCATGAAGAACTGAGATGTTTTCAGGGAAGTGTGTGTTGTGTTGGGAGGTCGGGGGGCAGCGGGTGGGGGTTGGGTGGGGGGTGGGGGGTGTCTTGGACTAAACCAGGGTCAAGTCTGTTGTTTATTGTGGGAGAAGCCTGCTTCTTCCACACACCAATATAAGTGAAAACACTTTTGTTACTTTTGTTTTCTTTACTATTTCCCTCTGTATACCTCTCTTGGTGGCAAACACTCTCTCTCTCTCTCACACACGCACACACACACACACACACACACACACAAACACTCTATAGCATAATGCACAAAAACGCATACAATACTTCCACGAACAGATGGATCACCACATTGTGAAACATCCAGGTCGCAAGAGAGCAAGGAGATCGTTCCTGGCCAACAAAGCACTTTGTAAGGATGAGGAACACTTTGAGAAGGTATACATATATAATGTTAAAGTTAACACTTACAAAAACAATATTATTATTATAATGATTATTAAGATTCTTAAAATTCTTATGATTATTATTATTATTATTATTATTATTATTATTATTACTACTATAATTATTATTATAAGTATTAATAATTATAAGTATAATAATAACATTATTATGTATTATTTTGGATTTCTTGTTGCTTTTGTTCATATATTAGCATTGTTATAATTATTTTTAATAATATTATTGACACAAGCAATACATGATTAATGTTACTAATATTGATAATCTATGAGAGGTTATTTTCGGTTGGGACCAAAACTTTAACATTCGGAAAAATCGAACTAGCATACGCCTATGCTGCGTTTCGATTGTAATTATACGAATCTCGCTAATTTATGAAACGATTTCCATAATGGGATTAGCTTTCGTTAGTTACTGCGACTCCCATTGGCTTATAATGCTTTTCATACAATTCATAATATGTATATTTACCGCGGCGATCTTAATGAGTGTGTGTGTGGGGGGGGGGGGGGGGGGGGGGGTATTCGCCGTATTTACTTTGAATTCAGTTGGGTTTTCTGTTTTTTTATGCCACGACTTGTAATCCCCTTCCCCTCCTCGCACGGTCCTCTCCATCCCCTCTGCGTTATGGCCCGGGGCGGCCGAGGGAGAGATGGCGGGAAGTGACAGCCTAATTATCAGCTGGAACTCCGTTCATTACTCATTAGACAATTCACTGTACATCCACTTACCAAATGAATAATTTTGTATATATTACGGAAACACACACTATGATGGCCTGCAGCAAACTCCTTGCTTTAACCTCACGCTGGTTCCGTACAAAAGGAATAAATGGGACACCGGGAGGTTATTTAATTTCGCCCACAAAAGGCCAGTCTTTCTGAATGCGCAAAAATGGGAGTGATAAACGGGGAAAACGGGACCATGTGCACACCTGCCTTGATTTCACACCTGCGTTCATTTTATAATTTTCTTTTGTTTGTTACAATATTAGTTTTGCCCATAACCCTAATTAAGTCAACCCTCTATTTGTTTTGTTAAACTGATTTGTACGGGGCGAGTGGGATCATGCATGTTCCCCAGGCTGCTTGAACCATGAGCCATGCAATAGGCCAATGCTGTTTTCCTTTAAACACCGAACACAGGAAGATAAAAGGCTCATACAAGACTCAAACACGACTTATTAATATATGATAGTTATAATGATATATTATTATTATTATTGTTGTTATTATTGTTATTCTTATTATCATTATTGTTATTATCATTGTTATTATTATCATTATTCAAATTGTTATTCCATTTTCATTGTTATTATTATTATTATTATTATTATTAGTAGTAGTAGTAGTAGTAGTAGTAGTACTAGTAGTAGTAGTAGTAGTGGTGGTAGTAGTAGTAGTAGTAGTAGGATTACAGTGCCATTTGGGCAGTTGGCAAGGAAAACGTGTCTACTGTGAAAACTTCCATGACGCCTTTTAGTTTTTCAACATTGTCCACTGCAAATAAATCGCACACAAGTAGGCCTTTGCTGTATATGCGGTGTTAGGCAGGCGAAGGTTTCCAAATACAGCCTGATATATATATATATATAGTTTTTTGTTGGCTAATTCAGGAGTGCAATTTATAAGGAAGCATTTGTTGGCCTTATAGGTCCTCGTTCACACCATAGTCTCAAATAGCTGTGCTTTCCGACTGTATGACAATAATTGGTCATTTGTGTAGCATATGATCAGATACAACACGTTGAAGGCATACTGTGTCGTGAGTCAAAGAAAGTACTAACAAAATATGTGTGTTCATGTGCCTGATAACGCGAGAAGATCGACAAGCGTCAACACCGGCCTCGACAATATAACATCTGCCTATAGAGGTCGCTGTAATATTGCAAAACACACTAGGAAACGTTACTCCACAGGTTCAGACGATAGTTTACCCTCCGATATAGTTAATAGAATTATAGCTTTGGCCCCGCAAATTGTATCTTAATAATGTGTTAGAATTTGCATTATATGCTATTTCTTAAGCCTATGTGATGTGCGAATAGGCGGACATGTAAGATGTAACGCAATCCTCACCGCACTTAAGGCCCGTTTGTTTAACTCGTTAAATAAGCCTACCTTAAAAATATGGTTAGCACACAAAACGTTGTTGATAATAATTTCCATAATCGGCGATATATGTGTTTCCAAACGGCGTAGCTCTACAAAAAAAAAGAAAGAAAACAAAATATGCAGCAAATGCGATAACGGTAGTGTTTCTTAATTATATTGGACCACATTAGGCCAATCAATACTTGGCTTTGGTCGCTGATTGGGATGTAGGAAATGCTGTTAAAGGCTAATGACCTCTATCAGACAGAATAAAATGGGACCCTAAACGTCGACCCCTTTGGAGAGTTAACAATGTCAGGCCAACGGCCCTGGAGCTTCAAACGCCCCACCCGCACTCCCGGGGTCTCCTAAAATATTAATAATTTATTATCGAATCGAATTCTCTTCCTGACAGATTAGATTTTAACCATTTGATTTTGTTTGGACTGGGCGTTCCCATATTATTACTTAATGACGTTCCCAGCTGCTCCTGTCCATTTTCTGTCACCAGCAACCATCTGGACACTTATTAGCACCTCAATGCATCGACGCTGCTTCCCTGCCTCCAGCCCATCGGGAACAAGTTGAATACATTTAAGCCTGGTTACACACCAACTGTGTTTTCCCTTTCGCCATTGTCCCCCTACAAAAATCACCCGCCTTGTTTGTTTATAGATTTCTTTTATTATCATATTATTATATATATAGCCGACTATTTTTTGCATAATAATAATAGGCTAAATAATAATAATAATGATAAGGGTAATATATAACGAATGAATAATGAATACGGCTGAATGAATAACTAAAATGGATAGTGCCATTTCAAGGAGGAAAGAACATATTGAGTATAGTATTCTTTGGTTTTCTCTATAATTTCATTTACTTTATTAGGCAAAATATATGATCTGGACAAATTCCTTCAACGCGCTATTTACAAATTTAAATCACTTGTATTTACATTAAAGGAAGACACCAAAAAACACAAGTTAAAGACAAAAATGAAAAGCCTCCCAAATGATCCCAGCCTTCCTGGGGAAAGTGGAGGAGAGAGTAACATGGGCGCGATTTTAGGCTACACAACAATAGAGGAAGTAATCCATCCATCCACAGGAAATTACCAAATTACGCCATTCGTTATTTACCGACTGAATGAGCTGCTTTAGGTTATTATTAATTGTCCTTTTTATGAGTGCGTATGAAGTCTCTTTCGTTCATCCTTGCTTTGTGTTTGTGTTTGTGCGTGTGTGTGTGTGTGTGTGTGTGTGTGTGTGTGTGTGTGTGTGTGTGTGTGTGTGTGTGTTTGTCCTCGGGCGTCCACAAGCATAATAATGTCTTGATCAAGCCGAAGAAATAGCCGTGAGGACCCGTTGCGTGGCATCTTGTGGATTCCTGGCGCTGGAAGGCAGAGAGAATCTGGATAAGAATAATAAAAAGGTACATAAATATTGGGTCATTTCTTGGACAGCAGGTTTCAATACACATTTGAAAAATAGAATTGAATACTCGAGAAAAAAATCAATTTAGTGCAATATTGGAGGTGGGGGGGGGGGGGGGCGAAAGTTAAATTAATATTATAAATAAATAGGCAATGTTAAAAATGAATACGTTAGGTTTGCATAAATTCAAAAAGGTGTCCTAGCGGGTGAATGAGAGAGGGACAGGGAGACAGCAAGATACAGAGAGCATGAGAGAGAAAGAGAGAAAGAGAGAGAGAGAGAGAGAGAGAGACAGAGAGAGAGAGAGAGAGAGAGAGAGAGAGACAGAGAGAGAGAGAGAGAGAGAGAGAGAGAGAGAGAGAGAGAGAGAGAGAGAGAGAGAGAGAGAGAGACAGAGAGAGAGAGAGAGAGAGAGAGAGAGAGAGAGAGAGAGAGAGAGAGAGAGAGAGAGAGAGAATTATAGCACTTGAAACGTGGTAACTTTTATGGTGGAAGGCTCCCCTGGGCCCGGCTCTCCCTATAGGGTCTTTAGGGAAAGCACACAGCCCGTTTTACTCGGTGACTGGATAAGTAGCCACACTACCCCCAGAGGAAGGGAATTAAAGGGGTAGGGATGGGAGACGAGAACCATAGTCACTTTCAAAAACCAAGGTTTGTTTGAACAATTCAAACGAAAGAACCAATGTTTAAAATATGTATATATATTTTTGTAAAACAATATTGAGTGGTAGGGGAAGGTAGAAATTATATAATAAAAAAATACAACAATAACAATTGTAAAACCTTTATTTCCGCATTTCTAAATTAAATTCTCACCTGTCATGAATGGGACGAAAAGAAGACTTGAGGGGCTGTGTTGATGGCGATTCAGTTCTTACGTCGTTTTCATGGTCTACAAATAAACCACACCACATTGTTATTACACAATTATAGTAACTATAATAATGGTATAACTATATACATTATTGTAAAAGAAATAATCGATATATATTTTGCCCCACTGTTTATTTTTCCGTTGAAATTATTATTATACAAATACATTCGTCAAATGACACACACACACACACATACACACACACACACACACACACACACACACACACACACACACACACACACACACACACACACACACACACACTCACACACGCTAAATATTATTGGAGCGTATAATTCTCTGCTGGCAGTATACTTCATTACGTGTAGGCATATCCGGACGAAATATTAATAGTACCTATGTGCTTAGGACTGTGGGTCTCCTGTGGGGCCTTTGTGCTCTCGCTGCTCAGTGCCGCGGCAGCTGTGACCGGCGACACCACCACCGATGTCGGCTGCTGCTGCTGAGTGGGCAGGTGGTGATTGTGGTGGTGATGATGGTGCTGGTTAACTCCCAGGAAAGACCTCACATTAAGCAAGGAGTTCTGGCCCAGGAACGCGCCATTCGTCCAGTTGTGAAACTTCCCGATCTGACAAGTGTAAAGTCCGTGGCTGGGGAGGAATGCCGGGTGGGTTTGGATCTGGTGGGGGTGAGGCGCCGATGGGTGGGTGCCAGTTGGGCCAGAGGGAGAAGTCGGCTTCTGGGTCGAGCTATCTGGGCTAGTGGCGGTCTCGGCCAACGACCATATTTTAGGTTTATTGTTCACGGGGAGGGGAAAGCTTCCGACTCTGTCCGGAGACAAAACTCTGGTGGTGTTGTTGTTGTTGCTGTCCGAACTCTCCTTGCTCACTTGGTGAACAGAAATGGCGCTCTTAGATCTGTCGAACACCTCGTGGGCCTGAAGGGCAAACGCCCGCCTTTTCTCCAAGCTGTCCAGTTCCCCGGCAACACCGCCCCTCGTGTGATCCCGGCTGCCCTCGTTTGATTTATCGTCGTCGTCCTCGTTGCTCTGATCCCCGTCGTTGTCGTCTATTTTGTCTATGTCTATGCTCTCCAAATCGATCTCCTCTTCGTCCTCGTTTTTCTCCGCCTCGTCCCCGCTCCCGAACAAGTTGCCGTCCTCCTCGTCCTCTTTGCTCCTCGCGCCCCAAGTCACCTTGTTCTCCTTCTTGAGTCTCCTCCGGGCGTTGGCGAACCAGGTGGACACCTGCGTCAGGGTCATCTTGGTGATGATGGCCAGCATGATCTTCTCGCCCTTGGTGGGGTAGGGGTTCTTCCGGTGCTCGTTGAGCCAGGCCTTCAGGGTACTGGTGCTCTCCCGGGTGGCGTTCTTGGGCCTCGCCGGGTCCCCGTACTGGAACTGGCCGTAGGGGTAGAAGGCCGGCGAGGTGTGGGCAGCGAAGCTGGCAGGGTGGACGCCGGGGCTGTCTTTCAAGTCGTATTGGGATCCCTATAAAAATGTAGATGAAAAAAAATTGACATGTTTAAACTGTGCTTGCCATACTCTAACAATTTCCACAAGCTGCAACTTTTATTCGATACAACAAAAAAAAGTGCAGGGCTGTATGTCTAAATATAGGCCTACGCATGTGTCCCACCGGTTATTCAACTGAAAACGCCAGCAAACAGAGCTATCGGAGTTTGAATTGGAAGCTGTAGTCAAAATAGGCTCAACTAGGCCTACTTTACCGCAGCAGCACTATAGCTCAACAATGTCCATAGGTATCACAGTCTAATGACAGTGGGTTACATAAGCCTCATTACATTCTTCAGCGTGGCATGAGTGGAACAGTTTAGAGGCCTATACGTTATTGTAGGTGGCATGTTGCGACAGAGCTTACCGTTTCTGCCTTAAGACTGTCACGTTCGTGATTTTGCTCGACATAATCTACTGATACCGATTGCACATCGAAGATGACTTAGTCATTTTTAATAGCCAATAGTGTTGACCTATGCTGCACGATACTATTTAGTGAGCTTTTACAGATAAAGCCTGAGAAACGGCGTTAACCCATGCACTACCACGCCATGCTGAACAGTGCTCATGGAAGAATCAAATACAAATTGTTCAGCTTCCTAACAATGTAGCAATTCGTACCTTCAATCCTTTAATTCAAAATGGAAGACAATACTATTATAGTATACTAGGCCTGCACCTCAAACACACAGCAGGCCATCTAAATGTTTTGTAGGCATTTTCCAGAAGCAATGACATCAACAATTACAACAAATAACATTGATAAAAATACTGATCATAATAAAAACATAATACAAATCATAATAATGGGAATGATAGGCCTACCATTTAAAAGAATACAATAAGCTGATCTATGACGAAGGGCAACTTTACTTTAGCACTTAATTTATTTGCATGATTATTTAATTTGAAATACAAATCCATATTAATATTGAATCTATTTCAATAAAAATATGAATCATATTTATCTCGATTTTTATAGCCTATGGTAATGTCTCTATGCCGTCCCCAAGACAAACACAATCTGCCTCCATTTTCTTCCGAAATATGACTCACAGTACAAGGATTTAACAACAAACTTTGCACAACGCAATTGGAAGTGAAACGGGAAAAGGAATGGAAAATAAAAGAGATCACAACGAGGTGGGGATACATAACTTCAGAGGGTGAATAGTTTCCTTTCGGGGTTTTCACGTATCGCGCATAATCCAAACTATGAGTAATAACTACAAAACATCTCCAATCTTACCATCTGAGAGAAAAGAGCCAAGTCCGCGCTGGTGTAAGGCAGGAAAGCGCTGTAGTTGTGGGCATAGGGGTTGGCGTACATGCCCAACACGGACGAAACTGCAGCGGCCGCGGCTGACTGGCTTCCCCCGAGCTCAGCGCTTCCTCCTCGGGACGAGGACGTCAGGACCCCCGGTCTGTCGCTCCCATAGACCGCTTGAGATGCACTTAAGTACTGCGGGTAGCCCAACTGCGGGAAAGACATCTTCCACCACCTTGGTCAGCACAGCTATGCCGCCCGAACAAAACCCCGTGCCGTGCGTAATAATGCAATACGCACCCGCGAAATGACAAGAACCCGGGGAAGTCAAAGGGAAAGTCGCGACGGACGCGTAGTAGCCTGAAAGGTACAGTACAAAAAAAAAAACAAGTCTTCTCCTTAAATCTCGACTGCTCTCTCTCTTTGCTCCTCTCTCTCTCTCTCTCTCCCTCTCTCTCTCTCTCTCTCTGCAAGTCCGTTGGATGTGATCTGATCAACAATTGAGCTCCAACTGACGTGCCTGCCCCGAGGTCTCGGGCTGATCTCTCAGATACAATTTGAAGTTGATGCTTTGATTGGCATCCCCCCTTACTTGAGCCTGCAAGCTCCTCCTCGTTTGGAGCATGTGGAGCGAGCATTGGCTGGGGCCACTTCTCTCCGCGCGTTTGGACTATTGTATGTTAAATGTTCAGCATTAGAGTCTATTCACCGAAGCTTTGATTGTTGTATGACAACCTGTCTACACGATTTTACAGCTGTCCGACATAGGGGGGAAGTGAACCCGAAAGAAGAAGGAACTTATTTTGGAATAGATTTCAATTGTATAATTAGGAGGGGAGGAAAAAACTCCAGAGGAAATTGTTCTGTCTATTACCAGCGACTGGTGCGTTTATTATTTTCAAAGACTGATTACGATAGTGTTGTTTTCCGTTGTGACTCTATTTATAATCGTGCACGTTGGACAGGTTGATTCGTCCTCCTTTGCACTTTATAGGTTAGGCGGCTATGCTGCACTCCATGCACTCTTGTGTATATTTTATTATGTTAATGCAATAACAGACTAATATCCTTGTATTTTACTTAATTATTCGTACTTTGTTTTTGTACTATTATTAATCTCAAATGCTCGCATTAGGTATTTTGATTAGGAACGCGTCGAACACGTTACCTTTAATGTCTGCATTCATTATGTTTTTTAATGTCCTTAAAGTTGTCCAATATTTCATATTGTACATACAATAGACCTGACATGAAAATGTGTTTCTTTCTTTTTTTCTTTCTTTCTTTCCTTCCATTTGTCTTTCTTCCCCCCCCCCCCCCCCCCCCCCCCCCCTCTCTTTGTCGGTATTCCTCTGTCACCTCCATGCACGTATGTGAATACGCACACCCGCGTGCGCGTCCGTGTTAACTCCGAGCTGGCTGTTGTCAGAGTAACAACAGAGCCACTTCACTTAAACACGTCTTCCGTTTTGAGTGAAACGGAATGAGGAGAAGCCAGGGATCACTGCAAGACGCTATATAGCCTACATTCTGCTCTGAACCTACAAGCCTTTAAGATACTCCTATCAGTGCCTTTTATTTTTTAAAGAAAGCAGTAGAATAATTATAACGTTTTTTGTATTCACATGCAAACATTCTACATTTTCACATTGAAAGAAAATGAACTCCACACAACCTGATAATAACTTTCTCCATAGGTTGCTGCCGTTGTTGCGCTGTTCCTCTACCATGATATGCAAATAATCTGTGACTAAACTAGATCATCTGCTCTCCTTTTCATAGTGGGCCTATAAATTATGAACGTTTTGGAAAACCAGTGGATTGGACCATAACACCCTCTCCAAGAACACACTTGTTTGTCTGTCCGAGGCTATCGTTGAGTTGTATTTAATGTCTGCTCGCTCATATTTTAAAATGTTTTGCCTTTTATTTTATGTATATAATTATCTACTTAAAAAAAACTTAACACTCTCGTCCTGACGGTTGAAATGAGATTCTCTACATTTATATTTAATGCCTTAACAACTAAAGCCAAGAACTCGCTAGATTTTGATCTGCACCAGATGGCTCAGAGTGGAGGATCTGTTAAAAATATCTGAGGGGCACTGATGGTAATCTGCGGAACACATCAGAAAGGAGGGGAGGAATGGCAATTGTGATAACCTGCTGGAAACGTGTGCAGGGGCTAAATATGATAGTGGACGAGATAAGCTGACTGCAGAAAAAAAGAAGCCCCTACTAGACTAGACGTTGGACAAGAAATAAATAATAATTAACGTTGACAACTTCGTTTTTGCTAATGTTATTGTCATAATCAAGAATAGGCTAATTATAATAATAGTAATAACAATAATAATAATAATAATAATAATAATAATGATAATAATAATAATAATAATAATAATAATAATAATAAAAATAATAATAATAAAAATAATAATATAATTATAACAAGTATAAAATGAACTAATCCTACAGTTGAAGTGTCTTCCAGTAGTTGTGTTTCTGGTAGTTTTACAAATGTTATCTGTACTTAGTGGTTTAAAGGAATCCGTAAAAGTCAATATTTCCTAACTTTCGACTCGCGCCTCCTGGTAAACAACGGCACGTGCTTAGGGCAATAAAAGCACTCGGCGTTAACTGATTTATTGGGACGTGTTAGAATCTCACTGGCAAAACAAGCACTCATCCTGAACCAGGGAAATAGTTTGGTTAACACGCAAGCCCCTATCCCAAATCCCTTTACCGTTCAGCCCTTCAAACTCACGCTCTTCTAGAACATTTCCTCGAAACAGATGGACTTTCCACCATCTGCATTGATATCTCCAGAGTTTATATCCGCCACAGCTTGCACAAAGGCTCGCGCCCGCGAACACGGGCGCACGCACGTACGCTTGTGCACACACACGCACACAAACGCACGCACGCAAGTGCGCAGTCATTCAAATACACACACACGCTACAATATATACACACGAACACACACACACACACACACACACACACACACACACACACACACACACACACACACACACACACACACACACACACACACACACACACACACACACACACACAGGCGTGGATTGTTGTGTTTGTTTTATGTCTAATTATGAATTGACTTAATCTTTACAACTTTTTGTACCTATTTTTGTATTTATCAAACACAATGTATTATTATAATTATGATTATTTACATAATCATAATTATGAATATAATTATAATTATTATAATAATTATTATAATAATTATAATAATTATTTCAATTATTACCATTTGCCAACTGTTACAGTCGAGAATATAATATTGTTTTATGAAAAAATAATTTAAGTGCCAGGCACTCACCCATCTTAAAACTCTCAAAGGCCTAGATCAGAGGCAGATGCTGTAAGACCCTGGGAACTTTAATAGTTTTTTTCCCTTTTTATTCTCTGTCCCTGCCTTTGTCTCGGTGTATTAACTTGGTGATTCTCAGAAGTAGCACTCCTTGCCATTTGGAGAAATGATCTTCAATCCTTGCTCGTGTCACTTCCACAAAGAAGGTGACAATGAAGCAAAGCACAATTCCCCCCTTTCATTCATTCTTTGTTTCTTTCTTGCTGTAAATCTTTCTTTGTTCTCAGCAAATTAAAATTATATTCATCCCTGTATTTTACCACCAATATTCATTCCTTAAATTTAGATTTACAGCATAACATAAACAATGCATTGAATGAAGAAATCCATTTATAAATGCATTAAAATGCATAAATGTTTTTTTTTTTTTTAATAACGTGTCACAGAAAGTCATTATGAGGCTTAGTTTCAACACTCATGTCGTCCATAACTGCTTCCAATATGTGAACAACAGTCCTCCACTGAAGAAGATGGCCACTCTGAACAAGGACCAGTTTCAGGCTCAGAAGGCCAATCTGAATTACAATAACACCGGCTATGTTGACAGTTGGCTTCCACCGCAGAGGTCAAGGGTGTTTCAGAGAACTAATAACTGCGGTGAGAGATACTCCTTTCCTGCCTCAAGGAGTGCCAAAGTTGAAGAGAGGTTAAGAATCCACAGAATGTCTCTTTTGTGCTTTCCATGCAGATTATGAAATTATGTGTTGAAACCAAACCTCGCCTTCTTGCCGTGGCGGAGAAGCGATGAGATGGGCCACAATGATAGGCCAATGGAGCATGATCATGATTGTGAAGGAACTGGGTATTACCAATACATTGTACACACAAGCACATGCTACGGGCAAATACAAGCGTGCACAGACACATGCATGCTTAGACTTAACACTCACACACAGACTCACGTACTCTCTTACACACATACACACACATGCTTATACTTAACACTCACATACACATGGACTGACGTACTCTCTTACACACATACACACACATAAGCTCACGTACTCTCTTACACTCACACACACGTGCATGCATGCACACGCACGCACACACACACACACACACACACACACAAACTCACACCCATACCCACAACCACGCAAATGCATATATGCACAGTTGCACAGGCAAACATGGACATACACACACGCACACACACAAGTACACACACTCACACACACACACACACATACAAACACACACTTTCATGCACATATGCACATACAAAGTTGCACAGGCAGACATGCACACACACACACACACACACACACACAAGGGCACCTCAGGTTTTCCTGACCTGCGTCACAGGCAAACAGCACTACGTAGCCCGGGGCTAGAGCAAAGGGAGCGCTGGTATTAAGCTATGAGACATTCGATACAGAGACAACTGCACCACACCTATAGGTAAGGAAACCAAGAATTTCCTGGATCATAAAGGAGGTCTATTCTGGGTGTTAGCGGGGTCACGATGTTACGCACTTGACAGCTTAACACTACGGAGGGCCGGGGTCCTGGGCTGTCAGGTGGCCCGGGGCGTGAAATGTTCATCGACGTTCAGGTGTGTTGCAACAGACACATGCCATGTTGCCTGCCAACATCTCCACATGCCTAGCTTGCTCGGTGCCGTAAATAAGACGCGTGGCCCCTTTGACCCTAATTGAATCCTCCTCTGTTACAATATTTTGTTGAACTTTCGATGAAAACAAAAGTGGTGCGGTCCACACAAAGGCAGCTCAACCGGAACGTGCTAGCGAGTTGGTTGAAGCACCTTCTCCGTGCAATTAGTATAGTTTAAATACGCGGGCCTCCCCTTGTCTAAACAATGCAGTCAGTGATAACACAGACCTACAGTGGTAGTCACTCATCACTTTAAACTTAGTTTGAGCCAGATGCATATTCACCTGGCTTACAACAACCACACGCTTCTCAACTGCCAAGCCGCTTTTTGTTCCCTCCCCAAAAGCATTCTCCGGGTGGGTAATGAACGGGTGGACCCAGATTTTGATGTGGTTACGGGGGCCAAGGGGAGAGAAATGTGAGAAGGGGTGTTAATTGTCTTGGCTCCTTGCTAGGGAAACATATCAACATTAGATCTAATGGAGGTTAAAGACTCCCATTGCCACAGGGGCTTGAGCTAATGAATAGCTAGCTAGGATGGGAGTGTGTGTGTGTGTGTGTGTGACAGAGAGAGAGAGAGAGAGAGAGAGAGAGAGAGAGAGAGAGAGAGAGAGAGAGTGTAAATAAGAGAGAGGGAGAGAGAGAGGGAGAGAGAGAGAGAGTGTGAGTGAGAGAGAGATAGTGAGAAATTAAGTGTTTTACTTTAACTCAACTTGACAGTGTTTACTGGCCTAATAAAGGTTTTTACCACATGGAGTTGACATTTAATTGACTCAGTGATTTAAGGGATTATCTCACAGAGCTCATTAAAGTACTCCTATATGGACTCACTGCTTCAGATGAGGGATCTATAACAATAAAGGCAATTATTTGACACTACAATGACAGACCTAATTGGCAATTTTCATGGATGTAGAAAAAAAATATGATTATCTTTATTGGGAATTTGACTCAGTGTGGATGATTTGTAAATGAACGATACAGGGACATACAATTTAGAATTGGAGCACTTAGATCCTGTTGAGTTTATGTTGGGAAAAGTTTTGGCAAGAACTTAGCAGCACAGCAGTGCAGAACGCAGAAGCTTATCGAGTCATTTGGCAAATTCCAGAGCTAATGCAATTACAGCTTGCATAACCTCACTCTGGATAACTGACCGTCCATTCAGAGCAGCCAATATGCTGTTAACTAGCATCTCACTGTGTACACCCTGCGTGTAAGCTCCGGCTCAATTCATTTTCAGATTTATTCATAGGTATCTGTGTGAAAGAAGAGTTCACAAAGCGAACACTGATAGCAGAGGTCTTTCTTTTTGTCCCATGAAATAATGCTTTACTAAATCTGAATGACTAAGGGGGGAATTCTGGATGGAGGAGGCTTGGATATTGGACTGAAACAGTGGCTTAGGAATCTGTATTCCATTCCAGTTGCATCATTGCACCAAAGTTAGGAGGGAGGGTGGTC
>JACYXH010000421.1:287500-428275 GCA_026745465.1 Lota lota | reverse complement strand
ACGAATTGCAATTTCATATTTACATTTGAACCGTGCTATGCTTTTTGGGTAACTGGCCAATCACGTTGATGACCGATTAGAAATACGAACACGCGTTTACGTCTCCAAAGACACCGGGTCGTACAGTCCTCCAGTCCTTTTGAAGGGATGCCCATGCATCGATTGTATTTATGAGCCATCTGGACACCGCCAGTCAACCATTTTGGCGAGGATCCGACACGGACACCGTCACCGTGTGCCGGGTCAGAGGTCAGAGTGGGGGGGGCACAGATGAAAGGAGTCGCTTGGCAGGAAAAGCAGATATTTTACTACCTTTCTGGAGAGTTATTGATTCCAGGTGGGAATGGAGTCTGCGCTGTGGGGGAAGGAAACCCCTGCTGCCGCCGTGGTTTTAAATATGAGGAGGGCTTGTTTGTCGGGTTGAATGGTACATGGCGGCTAACCTTAAGGGACCTAGCGTTACCTCTGTTAGCTAACCTTAACCCCCCCCCCCACCGACATGCACGTCCGTCTCCATGGCGAAATGTGCCTCTTAGGATGCTTGTTTGACTATCAACAAACTGCAAGCTACTCTTCGTTGCTGACCTTGCGGGGGAAAATGTGTGTGTGTAAATATAAGGCCCCTCTCTCTTGGAAGGATTCCTCCCTTTTCACGACGCCACATCAAAAAATTTCGATTTTATACGGACCGATTAGTTGGAGCGATTAAGGCAACGTAATCAACGGAAAGTCTTTATTTCTTCCTTTTTTTTCCCTTCTTTTTTTTTGGACTCCTAAAAACTCAAACGACTTTTTCTTCCTCGGATATAGCCCACAGGCCGTTTTAGAGGGTTCCCCCCCCCCCCCCCCCCCCCCCCCCTTCATGTTCCACAGCATAAACAATGTTGGCTGAATCTCTTGTAATCAAACTTTATGACCCACCAGACATGTCTTTGTTGTTTTGTTTTGTTGCTCCGCAGAACCGCATATTGTGGATTGATGAGAAGAATTTAACTGCCCACGTTGAAGCTGGCATCGTCGGCCAGGAGCTGGAGAGATTGGTGAGTAGTTTACATTTACAATTGTTGCCGTCGTCGTTAAACACTCACCGGTAGAACCTTTACGCTATGCGTTAAAGGAGAGGCTAAATCCGCCAAATATTTTTGCCTCTTTTGCGTTTTCGGTTAACTATGTGCCCAGGTTTCCCCTGCTCCGTGGCGGTGGGTCTGTATGTGGGTTTACGGGGACCGCCTGCAGTTTGAAGTTAAACAGGAGGAGAGCATTAAAGAGTAGAGATTAGTGACGGAGGCAGCCGATGTGAGCAGATGGCACCATCAAGCTAATTCAGAAAAATGGAGACGGAGCAGGCGTCTGATGTAGAGCAATGCATGAGCTGCATTTCAATCAGACGCACCTCTGCTGCTAGAGGGGGAGGGGGGGGGGGGGGGGGGGGGGCATTTTGACAGAGCAGATGGGTGTGCGTTAAAAAGTGCCTTACAGGGGATTGGTGTCATAAAACACAGACTGACATTATACTCCCTGTCACACAAACCTCGTGTGTGTGTGTGTGTGTGTGTGTGTGTGTGTGTGTGTGTGTGTGTGTGTGTGTGTGTGTGTGTGTGTGTGTGTGTGTGTGTGTGTGTGTGTGTGTGTGTGTGTGTGTGTGTGTGTGTGTGTGTGTGTGTGTGTGTGTGTGTGTGTGTGTGTGTGTGTGCGTGCGTGCGCGCTACCTGGCGATGCAGCCATGGTTGTGTGTGTGTAGGGGATCCCATGGGGGTAGTGTGTGTTTGTGCTCCGTCTGAGGCAGCGACGCTCTTCCACTTTTTTTCTGGGTGTGATAAGAGGCCGACCGGGCCTCTCCCGGAGCTCTGTTCTGTTCCCTACCAAACCTACGAGTCCTGTGGTAGCCCGATAAACCAGCCAAGAGGAGAGACATAAAGCCAATACACTCCTGAAAGTCCTTTTAATGTTGGCCTGCAGGGTGGTTCTAAGAATAAGTATGTAGCGTGCGATAAAATCTAAAGTTGAGGCAAGATGCAAATCGACTTCCCTGATCTACTCGCCACCTGCTAGAAGGCGATAAAGAGCGATTTGAAGATCGCTCTTTATCGCTCCATCACAACGTCCCGTCGCGATGATGGAATGTGAGTTATTGTGTTTGTGGTCATGTTTTTTTTTGGGGTTATTGTTTTTAGTAAGTAATCGTGAAACGAGTTGTCATTACGCGGGGACATTTGCGGTGCTTGAAACTGCCACAGCGTTTTGTCGTGCGAGACGTGACACAACAAAGCTTTCACCAACCCAGGTTCCGGTTTACTTGCGTTGACCTGACTTGACTCGTTCGGCAGTACTGCAGCTCTCCTCGAGTCCTCTCAAAATGGCCGAGTATCGGCCACCCCCAAAAACAAAACCTCCCATGATGCCTTCTGACGCTCACGCCCCTGTCCTTCCCCTTCCGCCCCGCAGCTCGGCGAGAGCGGCTACTGCACGGGCCACGAGCCCGACTCCATGGAGTTCAGCTCCCTGGGCGGCTGGGTCGCCACCCGGGCGTCGGGCATGAAAAAGAACATCTACGGCAACATCGAGGACCTGGTGGGTGCAGACCTCCACCTGCTGCTTCGGAACCGCGTGACCCAGATATATCTGGGTCACGCCCCCGGCGGTACTCACGGGCGCAAGTCACTCAGTCACTCAGTCACAGCTTGAGTGGCCCCCAAACGTGTGTGGCCCTTGCGTCCTTCAAACTTTGTGTCCTCTAATCCTGGTTGAACAATGTTCATATTTGACAGCATTTCACCCGACACACACACACACACACACACACACACACACACACACACACACACACACACACACACACACACACACACACACACACACACACACACACACACACACACACACACACACACACACACACACACACACTCTTTTTCCCTTGTCTGATGTTCGACCGTGTGTGCGTGTGCGTGTGTGTGTGTGTGTGCGTGCGCACAGTTGGTCCACGTGAAGATGGTGACACCGCGGGGGGTGGTGGAGAAGAGCTGCCTGGTGCCTCGCATGTCCACCGGCCCGGACATCCACCACTTCATCCTGGGTTCAGAAGGTACAGCCTCTGTGTGTCTCAGTGTGTGTGCGTGGGGGGGGGGGGGGGGGGGGGGGGGGGGGTCTCGGAGTGTGTGTGTGTGTCTGTGTGTGTGCGTGTCTCAGAGTCTATATGTGTGTGTGTGTGCGTGTCTCAGAGTGTGTGTGTGTCTCGGTGTGCGTGTGTGTCCCGGTGTGTGTTCTGTGATGTAGTAACAGAGGAGGCTAACAGCAGGGTGATTCTCACGGCTGTCCACGTGTTTAACATCACCAGCCGCGATGGGAACGTGTGTGTGTGTGTGTGTGTGTGTGTGTGTGTCCTGGTTAGGAAACTGCAAGTGTCCTTACACCTCCCTCACTCCCACCCCCCACTGTAGCGCGATGTCCTTGTGTCGGCCCACAGAGAGTAGTCCTGCCATATGCCAGCTGCCCACAAACGTGTGCATGTAGTCTACACACACACACACACACACACACACACACACACACACACACACACACACACACACACACACACACACACACACACACACACACACACACACACACACACACACACACACACACACACACACGCCTCACGTGCATAATGAGGAGGTGCTGAGACTGTTGGCACCGCTGTGTTCAACAGCTGGGGAGGTGAACTCTACATTTGCCCTACAGAGCTCACTACTGGCTACTTGGGGATGACTGGTGCAGATCTCCCCTCTTAATTCATCTCTGTGGATGTAAAAGGCCCATCTGTCAAAAAGGCCCCGACCAAATGTGTCCCGTTTCTAAATTGTTGAGTTCATGCCTGGAAACTGAAGTCACCGGGGTATGCGTTCCGGTCAGTGTACCACCGTGTGAGGGCTGTTGGACAGACTTTTCAATGTGTGAATGAATGCATTTTAATTGTTTGACATTCAACGGTCAAACATTCTCAACACAACGCTCCGTGGCCAAGGCACCGGTGGATGTACCATTTTAAAGCTCCTGGATTGAGAGAGAGAGAGAGAGAGAGCTCATGGTCATCTGCCTGGAGGTCACTGCTGTGGTGATAATTATCACCCGGCTACCCCTCAGCCCAGGCCTCCCACTCAGAGAAGGCCAGGCAGCCCGACATGCAGACCCTGCCACTCTCTGCACTGCATGCTAAGTGGAACACATCCATTTCAAGGGAAAATTAGCACAAACCCCTCCGGTGTATTCGCAGTCACTATGCGGCGGCAGCAGTAGCAGCAGCAAGGGTCTCCTTATCGCTTTGACCTTGAAATGGCCTGCACGCAAAGTATCTGCACACACACCACCCCCCCCCCCCCCCCCCACACACCCACCCACCACTCTGAGGAGCGCTGATTGGAATAATCAATATTAATCACTTTCTCTCACGGGCGTGGGTGGGGTGGCTAAGGCCGGCCGATGCTAATTTAATGTTGTGGAAGGTGGTGCTGAGAGCGACGGTGCACTTTATTCCCGGAGCGTAGCCCGCCGCCCCCCGCCCCCCCCCCCCGCGCCACCGAGTGTAACGGGGCTGCCGTTTGGGGGCAGAGAAATCACCAGTTGTGTTAGCGACGGAACTCGGTCTATTTAATACACGTCGACCTAGAAGCGTCAATTTCATAGGGAGAGTCACAGCGGTAATGGATTTACCCGGACCTTGCTATTTCTGACTTCTTCGTTGTTTAATGCCCCTCTCGCTCTCTCTCTATCGCTCTCCCCCCGTTTACTCTCACCCCCTTTAACTCTGGTGTTCTGTCTCATTCTGCCTTTGCTCCTCTCACTCTCACGCTCGTCTTTCTAACTCTGTCATGCTGTCTCTTCCTCCTCCATGGCTCCTCCTCCTCCCTCCCTCCCTCTCCCTGCAGTGGCTCCTCCTCCTATAGTGTTGGAACAAACCAAATGGCCCTCCTGAGAGGGGTTAGTTGGGGAGGTGCTACAGATGTTTCCACCCTGATGTAATGGAGTGTTCCCTTGTGTTCCGGGCTGTCACATGGTGTGTCATGTCGGAGCACTCATTAACGAATGAGCCCCCCCCCCCCCATCCTCACACTGCCACCCCCACCACCCACCAACGTCCACAACACTAAAGATGTTGATTCTAGGTGTTTCTTCAGTGAAATAGGCTTCATTTTCAGAAAGCAGAACAGTGCAATAATATACAAAAATGCTTTACAAGGGGTACATTAATGAACCCTTAATTAATATTACTTAATGCAGTAATAAGCATTAACTAACAGTTAATAAACACTTAACTAATGGTCTAGTCAACCTTAATGGTAATGGTGTTCATATTAACTGAGGTATTAATGTATACATTATTTAATAGTGTTAGGGGTAACTCTAACCCCTATGCTAATGCTACCTAACAATGCTTATTAC
Organism: Lota lota; assembly: GCA_026745465.1. NCBI lineage: Eukaryota > Metazoa > Chordata > Actinopteri > Gadiformes > Lotidae > Lota > Lota lota. Next base: position 422,851 of record JACYXH010000421.1, on the reverse strand, counting down.
TGCATTAACTAATGTTAATTAATGATTGATTAACGCACCCTTATTGTAAAGTGTTACCTAATGATCAGAGCAGGAGGCAACAGGTCAGAAATGAGGCTACGGTTCAGAGATAAACGCTCCAGGAGACACGGGGAGATGGTTTGAGTCCTCTATGGCCGCTGCCTAGCATGATGTTGCGCGCGGAGTTGAGTGGCGTCATTAATGGAGGGAGTATCGTTGCACTCTGACCCGAACACTTCCTGTTTGTCCTTCCTGATGCTGCTCATTAGCCATGATTCATAAACAATCTTGCAGCCGCTGGCAACAGCCCATGGTTTTTAATAGGAGTAGTAATTATATACGTGTTGGGTGTATCCAAAAAAAAGCCATCTTGGAGTCGTGTTTTTTTCTTTCTTTCTGCTCCCGCTGCTGGATAATGAACCGCTGGCGGAGTTATGAAAGCATTTAATGACATCATGGGTTATCGCTGTATGCTTGTTAAGATAAGAATTCAGTCATTAGCGTATCTCTACTGAGATTTTTATTGTTATATTGGCACCTCTGTGGCCGAGTTATCTATGAACTCTGCACCTGCGACTGGACTATTATTTCCTGAGTGCAGTATAATCACCCGAGTCTATTTCCATCTCAAACACATAGTTGCTCAGGGACAATTTTAGTTTTGGAGCTACGGTGTAGGATGGATTCGAAACCTGAGACTCATTTGAGCAAGATGCCAAAGGCCAAATTATACTTCTGCCTCCATTACGTGTGCAAAGATCCTCAAAGATCCACAAAGATCCACAAAGATCCTGAAAGGTCAAGGTCAAGTGAACTCTGATTGGACGAGCAGGGAACAGGCGTAGTGTTTTGTTTTGGACAGCCAGACACGAGATTAAAGTGAACGTACCCGGCGAAATCAAAACACTTTATTCTCACCGGTTGGGATACACCAACCGCATTTCAGCAGTGCATCTGAATGGTTTGCGGACCTGTAGGCTGGTCAGCTTGAACCCCTACTCACTCCTTAATTACCTGATACTTACTAGATTCATTCATTATGGTCTAGTCTATGAATGACTAAATGGTGGGTTCATGTAAACGGTGGGAAGCCATCCAAGCCAATTTCCCCATTGTGATGGAGTTGAACCACATGGCTTTTTATCTGACCCCCCCCCCCCCCCCCCCCCCCCCCCCCCCCCCCCCCCGCCGCCGGACCAGGTTCAGGGTCATGAGATCGTCTCGTGTTCCCCAGTTTCCCTACATATATGGCCGTGGTGTCAGGCCCCGGCAGGCCTTTGATACAGGCCTGCTTCACCTCCATGCTGGGAGCTGATAAATCTAATTTGTTCCCCAGTGGGCTGTGTGGAAAACCCGGTTCTCCAAAAGGAAATATGAGACAGAGGTCACCAGATGGACCCGTTTGGCTGTGCACCTCTCTCCGTTCCCCGAACCTAACTAAAACAAAACATCCTTCCCTCTTCTCCACAGGAACCCTGGGCGTCGTTACCGAGGTAACGATAAAGATCCGGCCACTCCCGGAGTATCAGAAGTACGGATCAGTGGTGTTTCCCAACTTTGAGATGGGAGTGGCCTGCTTACGGGAAGTCGCTAAGCAGGTAACTGCAGTTTCCTGCTTCCTTCTTGCTTTGTAATAAACACTGGCCTTCGATGGGGGAAAACAAACAACCAGCCTTGACTGCACTTCGCTGTTCTGTTATCTTTACTATTGAAATGCTGTTTCTATTGCTGTCGGCGAGGACGCACTCACGGGCTGATGTGACGTGCCCCCGTATGAAAGCACACTGCTGTCTGTGCCACGGCTGTGATGCCGTTACTCTGAGGCCCTTGAGGCTACATCCAGTACCCACGTTGCCATTTGATCCACATGTTGTGGTTTTGAGCTGCGCTGTGATGACGCCCATCACAACATAGCGATACAAAACGCCAAGGTCACGCAGCCCGTAATCGCTGCTCTGCTTGTTGACTGTCTTGCCTTTGTGACTGTCTTGTTTTTGAGCGTGTAAAAAAAAAAAGTGAATATCAAAGCTGCAAACATGCAAAGAATGAATCAAGAGTGATCCAAACGTGGGCGACCTCTGTTGATTTTGACTTTTGTTTACCACACAGAGGTGCGCGCCAGCGTCCATCCGACTGGTGGATAATGAGCAGTTCCAGTTTGGTAAGTTTCATTAGCTAAAACAGAAATCAACCCGGAGCCACGCGTCTGACCTTGTGTGACGTTAGGTGTGTGTGCGCGCGTGCCTTTTCAGAGACCTAGCGACTGAAGCGTTGATATCGCTCTACATGCGTAATTGTTTTGTTAATATTTGCGCTGCCGTCAAACTGTGGTCCAACACGTTACCCTTGGCAGACAATTCAAAAACGTTTAGTTCTTGGCTCGTATCCAATTTATGGAAGAAGTAGTACACACACTCTGCGCCCTCACATGAGGGTCTACATGCACATTTGAGGTCCTGGTTGAACAGACTCATGAACAAGCTCTTGAGGAAACATGAGGACCTTGTAGAAGGAGTGTGTACGACCTGGTTTCTTTTTTCAGGAAACCGTAATACCCTTGAGAACCCTTTTTAAACAGTGTGCGATTGAGCGTCCCCCCGTCCCCCGTCCCTCACTAAAACGCATGAAGGGATCGATTCCATCCCCCTCCCACTTTGGGTTACGCTGCACTACACCATAAATGTACAGTCACGTACTATGAATACGTAGTAAGTTGTGTGTGGGTGTAATGCACTTGGTAGGAACGCAGTAGTGTTACACCGCAGGACTCCTTATACAGTCAAAGTGACCCGCTGCAACTTGAACGCACCTATAGTGCGTACGTATTTATTCACACCACAGGGATGGACACAGCGCCCCCCCCCCCCCCCCCCCCCCCCCCCCCCCCCCCCGTGATGCATTTACCCTCTCCTCTCTCACCTTCTTCACTTCATAAGGCGAGCCTTATTATAATAATTATTATTATTATCATTGCTGTTGTTATTATTATGGCCAGCAGAATGGCACCACCGCGTATGTACAAAGAACCCGGGCAGGGCGATGACAAACGACCACGGCCAGAGATTACGCCGCAGGCACGCCCCCAGTTTGATGAGCTTGTTTCCTAAGGTCTAGCGGAATGCGTCAGCCGGTTGCCACGGCTCCCCGCAAAGTTCAGCGGTCTCGGGGGATCTCATTAGCCGCCCTATATTTCCCCCCCCCCCCCCGCTTTTCACCAGAGTCTGCACTTCCTGGCGTTAGGTAGGCAAGATGAAGCGAGCAGGTTCCTCACTAATAACTGCAGCTCACTGGCGCTCTGATGCCCTGCTTATTAGTGTCTTGTTCTTACTTTTAATCATGGCGGCCGTTGATCAAAGTTGGTGTATTCACGGCTCGCTTTCAGGGCAGGGGATGGGTTTAGCACTTCCTGTCTTGATGGTAAAGTAAGTGCGCGCGTGTGTGTGCGCGTGTGTGTGTGTGTGTGGACACCGGCAGCCATGTTTGGACATGCCAGGAACGTACGCAGAGCAGAGAAGGAAGATAAAGTTAATGTAGAGAAGAATAAAAATCCGAACCATTTTCAGAGGCGGGATTTCCAACTCCTCTCGTGCGTTGAGTATTTAATTAACGGGCCGATGGCTGAGGGAGACCTAAAGACCTCGCCATCAAATTTCTGGAATGGAAACAATTAGGACACTAAGTGATGAAGAGACTTGGAGCACGGGAGGAGAATAAATGAACTGTTAAGTCTCTGGGACATCACCCGTGACTTTCCTTCCCTCCCTCCCTCCCCCCTTCCCTACCTCCCTCCCCCCCCTCCCCCATCCCGTCCGTGATTGATATCCGTCCCCGCTGGTCAAGCGGGCCCTTCATTCTCCCTGGTCCGCGGGCGCTCTGTCCCCCATCAGGAATAAATCACAAAGTGTGGGTGAGGAAGACTGATACCTCCCCCGTCCCCCTCGCCGCCCCTCAGAACCCGGCTGATTTACGGCCGCGGCCGCTAGGACGCCGCCGGCCGCTCGCTCGCAGACTCACTCGAATGTTTCCCCGTTTCTTTTTTCTTTTTTCCTCCCTTTGTTTAAAAAATAAAAACGCAAATAAGTCGGACTTGTTTTTGCCGCGCTGTGCGAGCGGACAGTGGAAGCACTGTGTGAGTTATGTGCGCAGGAAAGAAAGGGAAATCACTCATTGTTTTGAGAGTGTCCAGGAACACCCCCCCCCCCCCCCCCGGCCTACGTGTTAAAAAGACAAGAGAGCTCATTCTGTTGTTTGTCTCGCAGGTCATGCCCTGAAGCCCCAAGTGTCTTCAATGTTTACATCGTTTCTGGAGGGCCTGAAGAAGTTCTACATCACCAAGGTACTGCTGCACGGTGAACCAGCCATCCGTTATTTAAATTCAAAGTATTTATGGCTTTTTCTTGTTGACTGATCCCACCATGCTGACTCCCCAGTTCAAAGGCTTCGATCCCCAGCACTTGTGTGTCGCCACGCTGCTTTTCGAAGGAGACCGCGAGAAGGTCCTGCAGCACGAGAAGCAGGTGTATGACATCGCCGCAAAGTTTGGGTAGGTAGCCCTCTCATCCTCCTCCTCCTCCTCCTCACAAGATGGGCGGCACTTGCCCCTCCGAAGCGAAGCATTAATCAACCGACTTTAAGGACTTGAATCCCGGGAGTCATCTCGGATCACTTAAAAACCACTGACCGTTTAGAGAGCAGCTGTGACGAAAGGCACCTTTACACACACACACACACACACACACACACACACACACACACACACACACACACACACACACACACACACACACACACACACACACACACACACACACACACACACACACACACACACACACACACACACACACACACACACAGAGAGAGGCCCCTGATGCGGCTCCATTGAACCAGCGATGCCAGTGGGTCAACGGCATCGGTCAAATCACACGCGATGCGGCGACTCAGGACTCAGGACTCAGGACGCGGCCGTCCGCTGGTCGCTCGGCCCTGGGAGCCGAGTGATCGATCGTCCGTGGACGCCGTCCTGTCAGGACAGCCTTTGTGCGAGGAGCGGCTGGGGGTGTGAGCGCTAGGTGCCGGGGCACGACTCCCTTTCAGGCCAAGGGGGGTGTGGGGGGTGGGGGTGTGTGCGGGGGGTGGAGCACGGGGGAGCCCATGTGCTTGTGGTGCCCGTGATTGATCACCGGGCAGATCAACGAGGACTTTTTTGGTGGAAATAAGTTATCTATCAGCCAAGGAGGAACGCCGGTGTCTCCCGTCCGTCGTGTCCAGTGTGTCATCCTCTGTTTTTTTTTTTTTTTTCTTCTCCTGGCACATTATGAATCGCCGCTGGCCAATGGGGTTTTATGTTAGCGTTGCCACCTTTTTTTCTTTCTTTCCATTTTATTTTCTTACACGTGTGCGCTTGTGCGAGCGTTTTTTTGTCGGAACGTGCCAGAATGTTCCGATGTTCCCGGCGCGTTCCGGCCGTGTGCCGAGTGGTCGCGCGTGGCCTAATCAACGGGAACACGGCGGCCGCCTCACTTTACTGCCATTACCTCAGATAAATCGTGGTCGCCCTTCAACGCCAAAACTACTCCTGATAGATTGAGCGGGTCGGCGGGGGGGGGGGGGCAGTATTTTACCCCAGGTGTCGGGGAAACACGGGAAAGGAACGGATCGTTATAGTGATTTCCTAATGAGCGGTTTCTGATTGGCTTGTAGGGGAGGGCGGGGCGGTGGACGAAATGTGATCACATGACACGGCGTGATGAATGTGTAGCCTGACAGCCGCGCCCGATGCATGGAACACGGCGCCATTGATCTGTACATTGTTGTGTGTCTGGGTGGGTGGGTGGGGGTGGGGGGGGGGGGACTGACAGGCTTCAGCTCAGGGAGCACGGCCCTGTGGTGGGGGGTGCCCCCGGCGAGGCAATAGGAAGGTGTTAAACATTAACCTGTTGTCTGCTTGCAGGGGCCTGGCAGCTGGGGAGGACAATGGGCAGAGAGGCTACATGCTGACCTTTGTGATCGCCTACCTCCGGGTAGGTCTCTACGCTTCTCTCGCTGACGGATGGGGGGGGGGGAGGGGGGGGGGGTCAGCCTCTGACAACACACGGGTTAGAGCGCAGCACGCTAAGGCCTCAGAAAGGTCACCCCAGGGGGTCTGCGCTGGGTTCATCTGCCCTCTGCTTGTGTGTTGTTGGCGAGCAGCCCAAAGACTAGTGGGTTCTCCTAGCGTTGAAACGAAAGCCTTTTGTTGGTTAGGATGGGTCCCAGTGTGTCACATGGCTTTTGTGTGTGTGTGTGTGTGTGTGTTTTTAAATGTCTTTCACAAGCATTCGTGTGTGTGTGTGTGTGTGTGTGTGTGTGTGTGTGTGTGTGTGTGTGTGTGTGTGTGTGTGTGTGTGTGTGTGTGTGTGTGTGTGTGTGTGTGTGTGCGTGTGCGTGTGTGTTCCTAACAGGACCTGGGCATGGACCACTTTGTGATCGGGGAGTCGTTTGAGACCTCCGTGCCCTGGGACAGGTAAATCCATACCCACACACACACACACACACACACACACACACACACACACACACACACACACACACACTTGTAGTTTCCCTCCTTACCCGTTACATTTCTTTCATCTCTAGCTCTGTCTTTGACGTTCACCGTCATGCTTGTCGCCCCCCTCACCTCCCCCCTTCCATTAAGTGTCTGCATGGGTGGAAGGCTGCCCCCCCCCCCCCCCCCCACCACACTGCTCAGAGGTATGAGCCAGAGGGGGGAGCGACGGGGGGGCATGTTCATGTTCAGGGCCCCCCGGACGCACGACGCAAATCGACCTTTATCTCGCATCCATTTAGATTTTTTTTTTACTGCATCGGGCAAGTTAGTACACCTTCACCTCATCAACATAAGAAAACATGCATACGCACGCACACACACACACGTTTTACATGCATACGCACGCACACACACACACGTTTTACATGCATACGCACACACACACACACACACACGTTTTACATGCATACACACACACACACACACACGTTTTACATGCATACACACACACACACACACGTTTTACATGCATACACACACACACACACGTTTTACATGCATACGCACACACACACGTTTTACATGCATACGCACACACACACACACACGTTTTACATGCATACGCACACACACACACGTTTTACATGCATACGCACACACACACACGTTTTACATGCATACGCACACACACACAAATAAACACACTTTTCACACACGCACGCACGCACACACACACTTCAAACACACACTTTTCAAACACACACTTTTCAAACACACACATATACACACTTTTCAAACTCACACACACACTTTTCAATCGCACACTTTCAACCACACACACAGGGAAGTGGCAGTGTAGAAATGCCTGACGGGCGAGACCAAGGGATCAGCCAGTGAGGCGAGCATATGTGCTCGCCTCATTACCCCCTCCCCTCCCCCCCCCCCCCTCCTCCCCCTCCCTCCCTCCCCACCCCTTCCCCACTCAGCTGCACAGGCCCAACACTGGCGGCCATTTCTGCACCAATGGGGACCTCTCCCCGGCAGCCTGCACATGGCTTAACACAGACACACACACACACACACACACACACACACACACACACACACACACACACACACACACACACACACACACACACACACACACACACACACACACACACACACACACACACACACACACACACACACTAGAGCGGCCTTCTTCCTCCGCCCACTTCTGTCTCCGCTCTCTGTCTCCATCTGTCAGGGCCTCCCGTTAAACCACATTTATTATACTTATTTCAAAATCACCGCCAATTACTTACTTACAAACCATTGCCCATTGTAGTCCTGCAGACATGTTGCATGGAACGTCTTCCCCCACCCCCCCACCCCGTCTCCACCCCTCTCCTTTGTGTGAGGAGCAGCCTGCTCCCCACATACGGCCATGTTGGATCACTCCACGCCAAGAGGCTTCGGCCATCTTCCCTTATCTCCCTTTTCTAAAGAGTGGCTTTTTGTTTAGTGTGTTGTGTTCTTCTCTTCCTCTTGGTTGTGTTGTTCCTGGTTGTGTTCTTCTGGTTGTGTTGTTCCTGGTTTTGTTCTTCTGTTCTTCATGGTTGTGTTGTTCCTGGTTGTGTTGTTCCTGGTTGTTATTCATGTTCTTCTGGTTGTGTTCTTCTGTTCTTTCTGGTTGTCTTCTTCATGGTTGTGTTGTTCCTGGTTGTGTTCTTCTGGTTGTGTTCTGCTGTTCCTCCTGGTTGTGTTCTTCATGGTTGTGGTGTTCCTGGTTGTGTTCCAGGGTCCTGGATGTCTGCCGGAACGTCAAGGAACGCATCACTAGAGAGTGTAAAGACAAAGGAGTTCAGTTCACCCCGTTTTCCACATGCAGGTAAAGGTCCCGTTAAGTATGTTCCCTCATATACTGGTCCCATGTACTGGTCCCATTCTGATAAACCTAGAAATAACAGATGAGCAGACAGGCATGCAGACAGACACAGACAGACAGACAGACAGACAGACAGACAGACAGACAGACAGACAGACATGCAGACATGCAGACACAGACAGACAAACATGCAGACAGGCACGCAGACAGACAGACATGCAGACAGGCATGCAGACAGACACACACAGACAGACAGACAGGCATACAGACAGACAGACAGACAGACAGACAGACAGATAGATAGATAGACATGCAGACAGACAGATAGACATGCAGACAGACAGACAGGCATGCAGACAGACAGGCATGCAGACAGACAGGCATGCAGACAGGCATGCAGACAGACAGGCATGCAGACAGACAGATAGACAGACAGGCATGCAGACAGACAGATAGACAGGCATGCAGACAGACATGCAGACAGACATGCAGACAGACACAGACAGACAGGCAGCCGGCTGCTGCCTCTTGCTCTTGGAGGACGGCTCAGGCCTCGGTCTGATGAGGCTGAGGCCATTCATTCTGTGTGTGTCACATGATTGATCTGTGCATTTAACCTCTGGAGCCTGTGCATGGGGAGCGAGGTGATGGGCCATGTCAAATGAACAAGGACCCAGCGTCCCCCCCCCCCCCCCCCTCTCACCACAGACACTCAGAGTTCCCCCCCCCCCCCCCCCCCCCCCCGGGAGGGGGAACTCGACAATATCGCCTTTTGGTTATTTATTTGTTTGTTTGTTTTTGCGCATGAATTTTTGTCCAGGCAATTATTAATGGCTGCAGCGTGATGGGTTTATGTTCACACAACGCACCCCGGTGTGCAAATGAGTCCCCGACCACAGCGGTTGCCATGGCGATAAACTATAGAAGGTGTTTAGTGCCGCAGCCGTCTCACGGCTTTAGAGGCGCAATAATGGTACTGCTAAATAAACCGTTTAGAGACGCTCGCCGTGCGTATGAGATATTGAAGCGTGTGTTACGGCGGGCTGGGACTTGCTATCGCTGATGTTTATAAAGCAACCGATATCACTCGGGTCCAGACGCTACGTCGTTAAAGGAGAGCAGGGTTCTTTCCTCGTTCAGGGGTTCAGGGGTTCACGAGCGGAAAAACCGGATCCTTCCTTCCTTCCTTCCCTCCCTCCTTCCCTCGTTCCTCCTTCCTCACAGAAAGAACGATTCGGCGACGCGGTGCCCCTGCCGTGTTTGCGTTGCCGTGCCAACGGTGCGGTCGGGACCGCTTTGAACTGCAGCCGTGCTGCGTCTTCTGTGTTTTCCAGAGTGACTCAGACCTACGACGCGGGCGCCTGTGTCTACTTCTACTTCGCCTTCAACTCCCGGGGCCTGGGCGATCCCGTGCGCGTTTACGAACAAGTGGAGGTGAAGACCCGTCCCGATCGACCGCCGCCAGCGCCCTCCCGCTCGCCGTGTCACTGACCGCCTGTTCCTTCTCCTCTCTCCTCCTCCTCCTAGCACGCGGCCAGACAGGAGATCCTGGCCAACGGAGGGAGCCTGTCGCATCATCATGGAGGTACGGTCACGTGGCCACGACGGCCCCGATTGGCCACGAGGCCATGCTAACGTCTCGTCTGATGAACGCTGGACGTTAAGCTAGTACAGGGCCTGCTGTGCTACTTGAACGTGTCACCCCTTTGTCACCCCCTTACGCCCTCTCGATTGGTTTGTCAACCCTGCCTCGCTCTTTATCTGTTATTTGAATACTTCTCCTATTTATTTATGTGTGTGTGTGTGTGTGTGTGTGTGAGTGAATAACAGCGGTTGCCACGGCAGCACGGCTGTGTTCGGTGTTTAGCTCCACTGCAGCGATCGGGCTGCAGATCTTCCATGGCTTCGCATGGCCGCCGTATCTCCACGCAGCCCAGACAAATGGACCTGCGTCGGCTGTTTGTCCCTTTTCAACATTGACCTAATGAATCGTGAGCAGGGGGGAGGGGCACGTGGGGGGGGGAGAGAAGGAGGAGTTCTCCTCCTCCTCGTCTCCGGGCCACCATCGCGGGGCTGACTGCAACAGTGGCCTTATCTATATTGCCATCCGCCCGACGTTTTTCATCCATCACTTCAGGCCATCCATCACGGCTGTCAGAAACAGCATGCAGTGAATCAGCGGCCATATTAAATCACACTTTTTTCTTTTTTACTAGAGGCGGGGAGGGTTTCAAAATTAAAAGATTGCTAATAAAAAGGGGGGGGGGGGGGGGGGGGGGGAGATGGTGGGTCGGGCGGGGGAGGGTAAATGATGCTGCTGTTATCACTGGGTGGTAGCTGACCTCTAAACACAGGCCCGTGTGTGTGTGTGTGTGTGTGTGTGTGTGTGTGTGTGTGTGTGTGTGTGTGTGTGTGTGTGTGTGTGTGTGTGTGTGTGTGTGTGTGTGTGTGTGTGTGTGTGTGTGTGTGTGTGTGTGTGTGTGTGTGTGTGTGTGTGGTGGGGGCCTCGCTGGGGGCCCACTCTGTAATTGTGATTAATAACTGTGGGCCTATCAGGACGCAGACGGCCCGGTTTGTCTTCCCACAATCAGCGCTTGACAAATGGACCGGGTTTCGCTGGCTTCTCCGCGTCCGGGAAAACAGATGTAGTCCAGGATTTAGGGGTGGGGGGGCGGGGGGGGGGCGTGTTTGGAGCATGTCAGGCGTGGGCCGCGTGGGCGAACAGTGTTGCCCCCCTCCCCCTCCCTTCCAGATCATATAATAACATATCACTCCCACTGAGATGGAGCTTCCTCTCCATCACACCTCTCCGTTGAGATGTTCTCAGGAATATCTTGTGATTGGTCAGGAGTGGAGGAAGGGGGCGGGGCCTACAGGGGTGCGTGTTTTTAAAAGAAAACGACCCGTTTAGGGGTGCTGGCGTGGGATGTGTTTGAGTGGGTGGGTGGGGGGGGGGGGGGGGGGGGGGGGGGGGGCGGGGGGTGATTTAAAAAGCCGTAACATGGGTAGCGCCGTCCTCCTTAACCAGGTCACTAGCGTTGCCACGGCGAAGTGCTGTCGCCACATCCATCACAGGGGGGAGTCGTCCATCCATCGGCTGCTGACCCCCCCCCCCCCTTTCTCTCAGCCAATAGTCTGCCGAGAGAGAGAGAGAGAGAGAGAGAGAGAGAGAGAGAGAGAGAGAGAGAGAGAGAGAGAGAGAGAGAGAGAGAGAGAGAGAGAGAGAGAGAGAGAGAGAGAGAGAGAGAGAGAGAGAGAGAGAGAGAGAGAGAGAGAGAGAGAGAGAGAGAGAGAGAGAGAGAGAGAGAGAGAGAGAGAGAGAGAGAGACTCTTTGACCTCTGCATGAGGTCATCCCTGGGATGGCCCGCGGCCTCGGGTGACCTTGTGGCTCTAGGGAGCTCCTCCTCCACCCTCCACCACCTCCATTGTATCTCTCTCTCTCGGCTTTGAACCACAAACAGGGTCTCTGTTGTATTTTCCATCTTTTCTCTCACCTGTCAGGTGAGGGAGGAATAAAAACGACCAGTGATTGTTTTGCACGTTTCCGGCGGAGCGGCACCGGAGCCGCCAGATTGATTGCGAGAACATGCATGCAACAAAAAAGAAAAAAAAATGAAAAGAAGGAGCAGGAGAAAGGAGCGCGTGTGACAAGATAGATGTGTAAATTATCACCGTGATGGAGGCAATGATGCAGCCCCAGCACCTTCTGTTTCCTCTCCGCTCCCCAGGAGGGGGGAGGGCTGGGGGAGGGCTGGGGGAGGGCTGGGGGAGGGCTGGGGGAGGGAGGGAGCAGCTCGCAACGCACAGAGTGCACGCCACTTTATTTGTTAGTTATTAGCTAGCAGCTGATTGGGTGAGAGATGGGTCCACGCGGCACCATCTGGGGGTGTGGTACCGGCTTGCCCCCGCCCCTCACCCCCTCCTTTCTGTCCTGTCAGGGGACGAAGAGGCCTCCCGGGCCCCCATCTGGGGTCTGTTGGCTGGGCTCACATTGGCTGATAACACTGCTCTCGCTCTCTCGCTCATGCTGTCTCTCGCTCATGCTCTTCTTTCTCTCTCTCGCTCATGCACTCTCTCTCGCTCATGCACTCTCTCTCTCGCTCATGCTCTCTCTTTCTTTCTCGCTCTCGCTTGCTCATGCTCGCTCTCTCTGGGCCCCGCCCCCAGCCGAGGCTGGCTGGCTTCCTCTACTGGCGAGCCAGAGACAGATCCATGTTAGAGAGGGTGTGTGAGATGCAGGACCTCCAGCCCTCTATCTGGGCTCTGTCCACAGCGCGTTTCTCAGCTCCTGGCCTTTCTACTTTTTCTTTCTCAGGTTTGTGTTTTCCAAAAGTTTTTTTGTATCTCTCCCCCCCCCCCCCCCTTCCACAAGGACTAATCAGTAGAAGTAGGAAGGGTCTCCTGTGTCTCTTCACACTGCTAATGTTGTTACACTTCTCTGATTCTGCGTCTTTGATTGATGATCATCTTGATTGATGAGCTCTTGTTATTCGCGTTGCTTCAAACGTGGCGGTTTCTTTTTGTTTGCTACGCTTACGAGCTCAGGTGTCTCCTGGCATATTTACCCCTATCGTTTCCACTCGTCTTTATTCAACTGTCACATCAGCTGGCGTGGCCAAGTTCTGAAGTCGAGAGAATCGGACACGATGCAGTGTTTGTGGAAACAGGCTCCCTCGGGGCCATACGAATCATTTGGGGCCCTTTCTTCAGGGGCCCTTGGTGTAAAACCACAGGGGCAAACCTGCCCGGTCATATCGTCGTCCCCCATCGTTGTCCAGAGTTCCCTTATTGTCTCCAGACCTCCAGACCGGCAGCCTGAGCTGCTCTGACATGGGGAGGTGAACCAGTCAGTACCTGGGCCAGAGCCCCGGTCACGGGGAGGCTTCGGGCGCTCTCTCACACGGGCACACTCTCACACGGTGCACACTCTCACACGGTGCACACTCTCACATAACACCCGGTGCACACTCTCACATAACACACAGTGCACACTCTCACACGGTGCACACTCTCACATAACACCCGGTGCACACTCTCACACACAGTGCACACTCTCACACACGGTGCACACTCTCACACACGGTGCACACTCTCACACACGGTGCACACAGCCTGGTGGTGGTGGTGGAGGTGGGGGTGTTGGCAGGAACAGACCGGGGGTGTCGGAGGCACCAGGCGTGGAGTGGCAGGCCGGGACGGCGGCTCCAGCCTCCAGCCGGCCCGTCCTCTGGGAACACGCGGGCCTAATGAGTTTGATAGTCGGCTGAGCTCCATAAATCACGGCATGCAAAACATTTCTCCTCTCGGAATAAAAGCATTCATCACCCTCTGTTTATTCACTCACTGTCACAAGATTGATGGCTCCCGGCAGCACGCTGAGCAATCAGCCGATTCCTTCTATTTTCTCCTGAACCCCCCCCCCCCCCCCCCCCCCCCGCTCACTCCCACCTCACTCTCGCGCTGCTCTTCCCCCTCCGCCTGTGTGTGTCTGTGTGTGTGTGTTTGTTGTGATGTATGGATCATGGGTGCATGGGTTTCTGTTTCAGTGGGGAAACTGCGAAAGGCGTGGATGAGGGAGACGCTGTCCGAGGTGGGAATGGGAATGCTGAAGTCCGTCAAGGACTACGTGGATCCAGAGAATATCTTCGGGAGCGGGAACCTCCTCTAACTCCTCCCCTGCCTTTGCCCCGAGTGCATCTTGCATTTGGGTTCACGCTTTTTGCGTCCTGTTGATTTTGTTTTTACCTTCTTTTTTTTTTAAGGACCGCAATCATTTATTTGTAATTTTTTTTTGGTCGATGTCAAATGTTGTGCCATTAATGAATTCACGCCATGTGTATCACATTTTATTTAACGTAATTTTGCGCTTAACATGCTGTTAACAATCGTTTTTCACGGCATTATCTCAGCTCTGGCAACGGTTACCGTTTGTTATTTTCAAGTGTCCTTTTATGAAGTTGATACGACACAACAAAAAAAAGATGCAATATTACCATTTATGTTTGTTTTGCTTACGCGTGCAAAAAAACGAAATCCATGCCAACTTCATTCTTTTAAATATACAAGTTGTGTGGTGTCTGTGTATGGTCACGTCTTTAGCAGTAGATTCTAGATCCATGCTTTCTAAAGCTCTGTGCCTTTTCTAAATCTCTGTCTGCCTTCGTCTCCTGAACTCAGCCGTGTGCTGTCCTACCGTGGGCCTGAACGACGACGACTAGGTGTATCGATCTGAAGCACGATCATGTTTCGTCTTTCCGATCCCATCCTCTTGCCCATGTCCCTCTAAGCCATTTGTTATACTCCACCTTTACACTGTACGGGTTTTTATTTTTCCAAGACATGGGTCGTTTCTGTGGGTGTTTATGTGTGCCTCTATACTGGTTATATATATATATGTTATATTATTATATTATGTTTATATATACTGGTTATACTGGTAACTCTACATTTATACTTGTACCTCCATGTCCCCGCCAACCCCTGCCAAACTTTGATAGACTAGTCTTACTAGAAAGAGTATATACTGCCACAGATGAACTACATGTATATTTGCTTGGGTTTTTACCATGCATGGGAGCTTTAACCATGCATGGTTTGTAACCTGGAAGGTCAAAAAGCCATAGTGTTGTGGATCATCTCCCACTCATTTCAGGAGGCCTCTGAATCTCAGTGCTGATGTTGTACCAAAGACCCAACACAGAAACTTTATTCAATGCTCTCTTTCTCACAACACGCAAACACGCCATGCATATGTTTGTACATTGAGAAATACATGCCCAGCGAACTTTTAAGTTTTTTTTATCGACACATGCAGAGACAGCGAGTGACGCCTTTATTGAGATATGTAAATGTGTTGCCGTTTGTGAGTTACTGTTATGATGTACTAAGTCTTTCTCTGAAACACTACAAGGTTTTAAAGGATGAAATCGACTGTGGTCCTGAAATCCCTCAAAAGCTAAAACGTGTGTGTGTGTGTGTGTGTGTGTGTGTGTGTGTGTGTGTGTGTGTGTGTGTGTGTGTGTGTGTGTGTGTGTGTGTGTGTGTGTGTGTGTGTGTGTGTGTGTGTGTGTGTGTGTGTGTGTGTGTGTGTGTGTGTGTGTGTGTGTGTGTGTGTGTGTGTGCGCGTGTGTGTGTGTGCGCGTGCGTGTGTGTGTGTTCAGAACTACAGTTTGATACCAGGCAGGGTATCCCCCCCCCCCCCCCCCCAGAAAAGCTTCACTAATGTGAGTCAAAGATGGTTTCTTTTCTTTTTCACATTAGAGAACTTTTTTTATTTTGAAAATTTTATCGAGGGAAATGACCCCCTGGCACCAGTCCAATCTGGTTCACTTTATCTCATCTCCTTCCCAAGTGTCGACCATTCAGGATCTTCTCGGCGCCTTTCATAGTTTTGTTAAGAGCTTGCGATCTGAATATTCATGAATGTGCCCTTTGTTACTGTCCAACTTGTGATGATGATATTAATAATGATGTATTAACATTTCACGTACATTTTGTCAATGCTGTTTGTGCAATAAATTTAAATAAAACTTGTTCAGCTTCTCAGCAGCGGGGCTTGCAGTCACTCACGTGTTTTATATATTTTGGACAAAAAGTGATTTTATGACAAGCAATACAAAGCCCAAAGGTTAACCCCTATTAGTAACGATGTGGACTTATTTCCAATGTGGTCTTCGATGCTAGTATACAGCAAATAGCACCAACAAGAACACTGAAAATAATAATCTATCACTAAAGTGATTAGAAAGATTAGATAGCTAAACGATTCTAAGTGACTACCTACTAGAATATGTTACATTAGTGAAAAATGTAGGACAATTCAGGGGGGGGGGGGGGGGGGGGGGGGGGGGGGGGGGGGTGCGCAATAAAGGCCAGTAATGTAATGAAGTCTTGTCTAAAACTAATCCAGAGATTACTTCGTCGGGTGGTAGCCCACGCCCCACATTTGCAGCATTATTTTTATTTATTTTTTTACAGATAATACCAAGCACAGCTCAAGGTAATCCAGTAGTTTGAAACATGCTTTCCTTTGCTTGCTGTCAGAACACGCACGCGCACACGCACGCGCGCTCCCATAGGAATTATCTCCGCCCACGCAGTCAGCACCGCGCTCTGCTGCTGACGTCAACGGGTCGGCAACAGCACCGCTTACACACGCAGCCATTAAAAAAAAAAAAAACTCCCGAGTTTACTGTTCGCAATCACCTGAATACATGAATTACCTACGAAAACTAGAGCCCACATCTCCCAGAAAGATTGGAGATTAGCTGCATAGACTTTCATTTTTCATGATTGGATTTGTTTGGCTAAGTCCTTTCTGTGAATGGATGTGTTTCTGACACTGAAGTGTGACTGAATTTGCGCATGGTTATGTCAATGAACAGTGATCGTTCCTGCTCAAAGTGAATCTGAATGAACAGCAGAGGCGATGGAATATTCCACTGAGCAGATACTGCAGCGGCGCCAGCGCGGTAATACACTGCGTGTCCACGTCGGGGCGTCAGTGCACCATTTATGAATCCAGGCGCGCAAACCAAATTCTGGTGTAAGAAAATCGAGAAATGAAGCATTTTTTTAAATTTATTAATTTAAAATCGAAACAGAAACATTGCACACTTGCCAGTCCATGCCACAGGTTTCTCCCATTGCCTTGATAAACAAACTATATTCCTTAACATAACTAAACGGAGGAACAAAAGCAGATAACATTGCAAAAAGACAGTATCGAGTAATAGGTGGCCACGTTTGCAACCTAATATAAAAATATAACGGCAATAGTAATAATTTGCGTAACCATGATGCAATACAATTTGAGTCATGCATTTCAAATAAATAATCTTTACCAGAACTATTTAAAAATACGAGGTATTTGTTGGCTCACATGTGCTACATCCATATCAGTAGGTTGAAATCAATACTACAGAAAATACATGCATTTATAATGTGAGGTCGACTTTAAGGTATTTAATTAAAACACAGCAGCACACAGATCCATGCTCACACTGTGCACAGGGACATTTTTAAACTCCAATTAGCAAAGCTACAACGCAATTCTTAGGTTGTTCCCAAAATGAAACTTAGAATGAAATATTCTGACAACACGGGCACTTCGGCACTACAAGTATGGGTGCCAGAAAGAGTCAGTGATAGAAGTTGCATACGAGGGTTGTGGAACCACTTACGGATGCATATCAAAAGTGGTTTCGTTGTTATAGCGGGCAAACATGACATAAAGGGCTTTAACAAACAAACCGCTCAACTAAATTAGTAAACTAGTCATTTGTGGATCTTCGCATGATTATGAATGACGTAAGAATGTGATATTACCATAACATCTGTCAAGGCACATTGTGTGTGTGTGTGTGTGTGTGTGTGTGTGTGGGGGGGGGGGGGGGGGGGGGGGGGGGGTCTGTGTGTGTGTGTATGTTTACATGCACAATGTTGTAATATTGTACAGTAGAGAGTTAAAGAGCAGAGATTGTGAATCATTAGTAACTCCTTATCAATTGAACAGATGAAGAACTAATTGTAGAGATAAATTAATCGACGTAGAGATTCTTGGACAGTCTGTGGCTAAATGGGACCTGGACGACTGCAAAGAAACGAAACACATCATGTTTCAATTTGGACTTCCATACAACGTGGGAAAGCCATGCATCTTTCAGAAGAATCCTAACACAAGGCACAGGAAGAGAGAGAGAGGGAGTGGGGGAAAGAGAAAGAGAGAGAGAGAGAATATTTGCATTGCAAGCATTGCCGTGGGGCCACTCCTGTCCCCCGTCACCTCTAAGAGACTCCGCAGACGGACTTTTAAAACAGGACTTGCATATAACATCTCTTTCAAATGCACTATAACCTACGTACGGACTTGTACAAAGTGGAATAAAACCATGTCTTGGACAAAATGCTTGCAACGAATACATGACCAGCAAAACAACAACAAACAAAAACACTTTGAACGCTGGACTTCCCCGAACGCTCCATGCCTTGGTTTGTGAGACTGCAGTGGTGTGTCTCTGGGGAGGAGTCCAGAGCCAGAGTCCTCATGGCTCAGGATGGCTCACCGCTGGTGGACACAGCGGCCGCACTTATGACCTGGATGTGATGTCATTGGTTACCCGGGTAACTCCCGTCACACCCGACATGCCAAACACAGCTGTCAGAGCTCCCCAGCGCGGGAGACACCACCCCCCCCCCCCCCCCCCCCCCCCCCCCCCTCATCACCAACACCAGACACACACACACACACACACACACACACAGAGTAGAGCCTCAAAACTCACGACAACGGTAGCGCTGTGAGAACAAAGCTCTTCATCATCGTCATTATCCTCGTCATCACCTAGAAGCAAAAGCGAGTGTGACGGGGGGCGGAGCCCAACAACCTCTGCATGCACTGCAGAGCCTACTATTATTTAGTCGCAGGCCGCATTAGAGAGGAGAGAAGCTAAAAGACGTGGCCTGAGCCGCCGTCAGCGCAAGCTAGCTAGCTAGCTAGCGGGTCTTGAGGGACCGCCAGGGCCTGTATGGGCCGTAGCGCTGCAACAGGGTGCGGTGCCGGCGTCCACCAGTGGGGAGCTGCAGGTGTCTGTGCTCTCACCACTGCAGTGGGGCGGGGCCTGGGGAGGGGGCGGGGCCTCAGACGGGATGCCGCACTGCCTCTCGTTGCTAAGCTCCTCCCACTTGGACCTGTTGACTTGGATCGTGTCGAGCATTGGCTGGAGTTTGGGATTGAGCTTCACCAGCGTCTAGAGGACGAGAAGGGAGAGTGGGAGAGAGAGACAGAGAGAGAGAGAGAGAGAGAGAGAGAGAGAGAGAGAGAGAGAGAGAGAGAGAGGGGAGAGAGAAATGGTGAGACAACAGAATAGGGAAAAATGAGAAACTAAGTACAATGTTCATGACATGCACTTAGGATAACCTCTAACAAAACACTTACCCTAAAACCAAACATCTAACCCTCAAATCCCCCAATAAAAACCCTTAACCCCAACCCTAGAACCAAAAACCAAACTCTCAAACCCCACCAATAAAAAACGTTATCCCAAACCCTAGAACCAAAAATAACTCTCAAACCCCCAATAAAAAAACCTAACCCTAACCCTAGAACCAAAAACCTAACTCTCAAACCCACCCAAAAAGAAACCCTAACCCTAGAACCAAAAATTAAACCCTCAAACCCCCCCAAATAAAAATCCCTAACCCTAACCCTCGAACCTAACCCTAAAACCAAACCCTAAACCTAAACCCTAACCCTAAAACCAAACCCTACACCTAAAACCAAACCCTAAACCTAAACCCTAACCCTAAAACCAAACCCTACACCTAAAACCAAACCCTAAACCTAAACCCTAACCCTAAAACCAAACCCTAACCCTAAAACCAAACCCTAACCCTAAAACCAAACCCTAAACCTAAACCCTAACCCTAAAACCAAACCCTACACCTAAAACCAAACCCTAAACCTAAACCCTAAACCTAAAACCAAACCCTACACCTAAAACCAAACCCTAAACCAAACCCTAAACCCTAACCCTAAAACCAAACCCTACACCTAAAACCAAACCCTAAACCTAAACCCTACACCTAAACCCAAACCCTAAACCTAATCCCAAACCCTAAACCCTAACCCTAAAACCAAACCCTACACCTAAACCCAAACCCTAAACCTAAACCCTAACCCTAAAACCAAACCCTAAACCTAAAACCAAACCCTAACCCTAAAACCAAACCCTAAACCTAATCCCAAACCCTAAACCCTAACCCTAAAACCAAACCCTACACCTAAATGGGGCATGGCCAGCGTAGCCCGTCGTTACAATATCTATAATTAATTATTAATTTCCCCCTGTTCTTTCTGTAGAGCAGTAAAATCACCCCTACTGCAGATGTGCTGCCACCACACAGGCGGAGAATCCCGGGTTTAGACCGGTGCACGTCGGCTTTACGGTGGCAGACTGATGACACGATTTTCTCCCTTTGCTCTTTTCCCTGCACCTGACGATGCAGCCGAAGGAAAACGTAAGCGTTTCATGCACCGTTTAATGAGCTGCCAGCCGAGACGGAAGCAGGATTATTTGTGGTCTGTTATTGCGCGGTTGTATTTAGGTTCCTTTACGTATAATCCATCGGCTGGGCGGAAGCACCCTGTAATTACCTCTCATTTCATTACCGCGCTTCGTATGGTAATCAAACGTACGAGGCTCACTCCCACTCACAACATAACCCAGCACACAACTCATTTGCTTTTCCTCATCCACAGGGAGGAAGAAGAGACGGATAGAGGGAGAATTTTGAAATGTCTATTTATATTAAGTTGTGCTTCGTTTTATTACTTGCACTTCATATTTATTTTGTTGTAACATAAGTCCGAAAGCCAAGTACTGTTAAGGGATAGCTAACAGCAAACGTGTGTGTGTGTGTGTGTGTGTGTGTGGTGTGTGTGTGTGTGTGTGTGTGCAAGCGTGCAAGTGTGTGTGTGGCAAATGCCTTTTAAAAATGAAAACAGGCGTAATTGCAAGAGATGGTGACATTGGACATTGGTGGACAATTTTGGATGTAATGAAATTCAGAAATCGCCCTCACAAACACACCGAACTATTATAGTGGTTCATGGGTTAACAACATTACCTGTAGTGGTGTTGTCTTTCTCTGCAGACAATCTCACTCTCAGTTTAATTCATACTCATATGAATGCGGAACACAATTCCAATGTTGGTTCAATCAGGACATTATCGGTCACCGTGGGATGATCAACAACTACAACAACACTAAAGAAGCCTATGTGTTAAACTCCCCAGTTATAATATACTATTCTGCTCCATGCCTCTGATTGTTTCACACATTGATGTCACAATAACAGGCCTGTTGTTCTCTGTGTGCGTGGGCCCACATTGTGTGTGTGTGTGCGTGTCTGTGTGTGTGCGTGTCTATGTGTGTGTGTGTGTGTGAACGGAGATGATGAAAGGGCTGCATGTGGTGTGGGGGTGTACCATCCATAACTAGGCCCATGTAGTGATCTTGCGAGAGCACCACCTTCCTTTTTTTTTTTACTTCTTCTGAAATGGTGTGTGAACGTGCACAAGCTCCCTATTCTCCACATCTTTACAGATGGACTCTTTAGTCTTGGACTCAAAGAGGATTTACTACAGGGGAAACACCGCTCTCCAGCCCCCCCCCCCCCCCCCCCCCCCCACTATATCACATCACATCCACAGCCCAAGTTCAGCCAAAGCGGAGCAGCGATAGACTCTCTCGTGTGACAAAGGGGGCTTTGAAGATGGGAGGTTACGTAACGCCCAGATTAATATTCCACACGATCGCAAGGCTTCCACCAGAGGAAGCACATCAGTGGGATCCAGAACTGTGTGTGTGTGGGTGGGGGGGGGGGGGGGGGGGGGGGTGTCGGTTCCATCCCACAGATGAAGAAGAAAAAAATAACCACCACGGTGCATCTGAAGAACTTCCTCCGCTTTCTGCTCTTAATTGGCAACCCTGTGTGTGTGTGTGTGTGTGTGTGTGTGTGTGTGTGTATGAGTGTGTGTGTGTGTGTATGAGTGTGTGTGTGTGTGCCTGTGTGTGTGCGCGTGTGTGCCTGCATGCCTGTGTGTGCGTGCGCGCGTGTGTGCGTGCGTGCGTGCCTGTGTGTGCGTGCGTGCGTGCGTGCTTGCGTGTGTGCCTGCGTGCGTGTGTGTCTGCACGCTAGTCTAATATCTGCATTCTCGTTACATGACACAACGGCCCGCTGCAGAAACGTTGAGACACGCCCCCCCCCCCCCCCCCCCCCCCCCCCCCCCCCCCCCCCAGCGCCGAACAAGCAGCGCGATCAAAACCCGTCCAGACGCTGATATGAACGCTGGACCAGGAGCCGTCATTCAACAGACCGAATCCCCTTTCTCTTTCCTGTTATATCCTCGAGAACACAGAGCAAGAATAGGCGTCAGTCTTAGACAGCGGTCTAGGCGATCGAACTTCGTCACCGTCTCTCCTGGCTTCACTGAAACATCCGTTACCAAACTCGTTTGTCCAAATGACTTCCCTGCGCCGATTCTGCCGGGGGGGGGGTGGGGTGGGGGGGGGGGGTATTTTCAGCATGAGTACGCTGGCCTGCCGTGTCACCAATAGCAATACAGCACCGTTGGTCTGTGTGAAAAGACCTTCTGTAGAGTACTTGGTGAACAATTCACTGTTACGTTGTCCACAAACTCCGCACTCACTGACGCACATTGATTCCAAAAGACCAAAGTGCTACGTTTGTGTCAGGCGCGCACACGCTAAATGCGCTTCGGCAGAATCGACAAAAGGCAGCAAGTAGGAAGTCATTTTGACAGACGATTTTGGCAAACGGATGTTTTGCCGAGCGCCAGGAGACACGGCTACAAGGCTTTGATCTCGCAGACCGGTGTGCTCCCTTAACAGCGAGGTAGGGGTCTCACACGAACACAAAGAGATGATTAAGGAGGGGAGGGGGTCTCACCCCAGCCTCCTTTGGCTTCTAATTCGCCTGACATCACTTCCTGTCCATCCCGCACATTTAACATCTAACGGGTCTTTCTGCGGCCAAGGCCTTGATCTCGACAGGAAGTGAGCTTCTCTCGCCGTGGCGACCGGGGGGAGGTGAGCGTTGACGTCGCCGGTTGGCACGCCAACGCCTCGATCTCCTCGGTGTTGTCCGACCCCAGCGCCAAGCCCGAATGATGGCGTGTGTGTGTGTGTGTGTGTGTGTGTGTGGGTGTGTTTGTGTGTCACCCCCACACACACACACACACACACACACACACACACACATTCCATTTGTTGTGTCCTGAGCTTTCAAAGAGTCAGGAAGTGAGGACACGTGAGATCCTGAGCAACGCTGAGGGAGACCTTGGAGCGATGGTGGGGGGGGACAGGAAGAGGCAGCGACCATGTGGGGGGGGGGACAGGAAGAGGCAGTGACCATGTGGGGGGGGGAACAGGAAGAGGCAGCGGTCATGTGGGGGGAACAGGAAGAGGCAGCGGTCATGTGGGGGGAACAGGAAGAGGCAGCGGTCATGTGGGGGGAACAGGAAGAGGCAGCGACCGTGTGGGGGGGGGGGGGACAGGAAGAGGCAGCGACCGTGTGGGGGGGAACAGGAAGAGGCAGCGACCGTGTGGGGGGGGAACAGGAAGAGGCAGCGACCGTGGGGGGGGAACAGGAAGAGGACGGCCGCTAAACGCTCTGCATTCATAATAATCATAATCATCATCATAATAATAATAATACACTTTATTTCTATGGCGCCTTTCAAAAGTTACAAGGTACTAAACAAAATACAATGCCATACAATGTAGGTGCGAAGATAGCAAGCATAAAGAGAAATTAAATAACAAAATGTAAAAGAACAACCAAGACAGAAAATGCGGGGGGAAAAAGACAGTTCATAAGAACCGTTGAGGTCACCTCGTAGAGCGGGGAGCAGATCCCGTCGATCCACTCCATCTGCAGGCCCGGAAGCTCGTCCTTCCGGTTCCGATCAAAGATGGCCTGAAACGTACGAGAGGAGAAAAACATGAAAAAACATTCTGTTTACACCTCCACGCACGCACGCACGCACGCACGCACGCACGCACGCACACACACACGCACGCGCGCGCACGCACGCACGCACGCACGCACGCACGTAAGGGCACCTGGAGGGGGAAACAGGAACGCTGGTTTCACATAACTCTCTGAGCTACGGGTCAGGCTGTCACACGCACGCACACACACACACACACACACACACACACACGAGAGTGGAGATTGCGCCAAGTGATTACCTAAAGTGTGTGTGTGTGTGTGTGTGTGTGTGTGTGTGTGTGTGCCCCTGTGTCTGCGTTAAAGACAAGCTGGTTTATTTCATTGTTCTTCTTCTTCGTTGTTCCCCCTGTGCAACGGGAGCTTCAGAAGGTCCGCGTGGCTGTGCCTTCAGAGATAGTTGCGGCGCGAGGGCTTACAAGTTGAATATTTAATTCCCCGCCGCCCACACAGCGAGCGATAAAGGTCGACATGACCAGAAGACCCGAGGCTAGCGCATTAGCTACTTCACAGGAGAAGGCAATGTGGCCGCGACCGATTAGTCAACAGCCAGTAATTGCCCACAAAACTGCCGCTGTTTCTCCCTCTCTTAAGGAACCTGTTTAAACACTGTTTATCCTTCAAAGACTACTCACACACACACACACACACACACACATGCAGCACAGCAATACACACACACACACGCAACACAGCAATACACACACACACACATGCAGCACAGCAATACACACACACACACACACACACACACATACACATACACATGCAGCACAGCAACACACACACACACACACACACACACACACACACACACACACACACACACACCCTCCTTAAATCAAACAGACACCACATTGCTATTTCGGTGCGATCGCTTTGAGGACATTATGAGCACAATTTCGTTTTAGAAAGCAAACATCTTCTTTCAGAATAAAGTCTCTCTTTCTCTATCGAGTATCGTTATTTGAACATTGGAATACCTAAATAATACACGATACACTCCAGTGATGTCAATTCGGCAAGAAAACCATCCTTTATTTATTTGTTTTTATTGAAAAATCAAATTGATGTTGTTACAAGTCACATCTAGAGCATGTTCTGAGTATGCTTTGAACCAAAGCAGTGGGAGAGATGATAACTGGATGGGTTCTAGGTACAGGGAGAGAACGTATATGGGTTCAGGCTTGCAGTTCATCTATCTTTAGTTTACTGAGTGACTGGGGCTGGGTGGATGGTTGTTGCATCGCTGGTAGAAGTACAATAGTACTAGGTAGGTAAGTAATTTATTTTCGTTTTTCGTTATTGTACGTTTTTCAATTCATGTATTATTTTTCAGGTCTGCCTAGTAATTTATGAATTTATTATTCTTTTCTTTTTTCTAATAAATCTTTTCATTGGATTGAATAGATTTTTCTGCTGATAAATCGTTTTGTGCCTTCAACTAGGGCTACTGCAAGTTGAAACCATTACACTGTTGTTGTCAACGTAGTTTGGCATAGTTGCTAACAAGAGATGGATATTGAAGCCTTAAGGAGAACTTACCGAGGGAGTCAGCTTCAACTCTGACCTCTCCCTATCGCCTTGTTCGAAGAACTCATTGGTCACCAACTCCGCTACCTGGGCCGAGGGGAGTTTGGAGGAGGACTATTGGTTAACAACATCTGACGTCACATTTACCAACGTGTTGAGGCTTTTTAACTATTTTACCTTGCGTGATATTTCCCATGGTTTGGTGACAGCTCCCAGATCACAAGCTGTCATTAGCATAGATCTGGAGAGATGGAGACGTCAGAAGTTTATGACGCACCCCCTGTTCATTTTGCGTAGCATGCTTGCTTCTTGAACAACCACATTCATTGAAAAAGTACATATTAAAATCAATTAGAAAAATGAACATCGAATCGATAATGAGTTACCTGCACATGTCTCTATGCGCCTTCACGTTCCAGTTGTACTCTCCTTTATTGACCAGCTCAAAGAACGTATTCCTATTTCTGTAGCGAAAGCAGAGAAACAATTATTCCAAAGGTGTAAGTAAGATCATGTCCACTAGGGGGCAGTGTTACACAGTGGGTCTATTTCCTGGGTAGCGCCATCCTCACAGTGTAAACAGTGCATGGGAACTAGTTCAGTAGGTGTAGAGTCAGTAAATAACGCGTCATAAATAAGTAATTAAGGTAGAATCAGCAGCATTGCGCCGTGGAAACGCACGCAGGCAGATGCCGTCACAGATTTAGAATGTGTGTTTTATCATTTAGAGGGTGGGGGGAAGGTGGGGGTTCATACTCAAAGTAAAGCGTGAGGTCTGTGGCCAGGATGGACTGCTTCAGCAGCTGCATGAGGTCGCTGTATTCTCTGGAGGACAGGTTGGAGAAGATGTTGTGGCCCTGTGGAGACACACACGCACACGCACAGACACACACACACGCACACACGCACAATGTGTTGCAATAAAATCGAATGCGAACTTTGTACCACATGTTTACAATATAACAAAAACCAAACCCTGAAATGCTGAAACAGGAATACAGAGAGCCATCCTTTCTGCCTCTCCGTCCTCGCTGGGCGTTTTATGCTACGTATCCACTTTCATGGTCAGTGACTCCTCTCTGCATCTCGCTCTGTTGAACACCACCTCCACCTCCTCCTCCTCCTCCTCCTCCTCCTCCTCCACCCCTGATCCCTGCATCAGCACATTGTTCACGCTCTGGGTGGAGGAATTCCACCAACGCCGCATCACTATGCCCCCCCATCCCTCCCTCCCTCCCTTCTCCGAGAGAGGGGGACGGGGACGGGGACGGGGACGGGGGGGGGGGGGGGGGCGGAGAGGGGGCAAGATGGCCGCCATCGTCGCAGGCGCAGTCTGGTCAGAGCAGGACATCAGGAGAGGAGAGAAAGGGGGGAGGCAGAGGAGGAGGTGGGGACGGTAGTGGAGGTGGGGACGGTGGTGGAGGTGGGGACGGTGGCTCCTAATAAGTGAAGCGGCCATCTTTCAACCTAAGCTCTGGCTATCTTTGGAAAGATTACTAGAAAAAAAACACAACTCTATCTCGCCGTCGCCATGATTCATTCACACCCAACTTAACCACCTCGCCCAGGAGGATTGTGGGAAGGGATGGGAGAGGATTGGATGTTTTATGAAGGGTGGAGGGTGGAAGGGGTGATGTATGCGGAGGAAGGGAGGGAGGGAGAGAGGGAGGCAAAGGGGGAGAAAGGAGGAGGAGGAGATGGGCTACGGGGATGAAGACAGCGCTCAGGAATGGGGGAGCCGTGGATTCCTCTATAAGGCGGACCAGTGGAACAGCAGCGTGAAGCTGGGAGACCCCAGTGGGAGCGCCTCCGTGGTAGAGAGAGAGAGAGAGAGAGAGAGAGAGAGAGAGAGAGAGAGAGAGAGAGAGAGAGAGAGAGAGAGAGAGAGAGAGAGAGAGAGAGAGAGAGAGAGAGAGAGAGAGAGAGAGAGAGAGAGAGAGAGAGAGAGAGAGAGAGAGAGAGAGAGAGAGAGAGAGAGAGAGAGAGAGAGAGTCAGAGAGAGAGAAAGAGAGAGAGAGAGAGAGAGTCAGAGAGAGAGAGAGAGAGAGAGAGAGAGAGAGAGAGAGAGAGAGAGAGAGAGAGCGAGAGATAGAAAGAGGGAGAGAGCGGTAGAGAGAGAGAAAAGAGCTATACACAGAAGCTATATCTTGTGTTTTTTTCCCCGAACATCTTCATCGCATTCTTACGCAATCCCAGTCTTCATGGTGAAATCTCTCCCCCAACCAATTACTGACAAATCTATGGCGGGGGGTGCTGGGGGTCGGGGTCTGTAATTGCATTGATTGGACGGGCTGTTTTGTCTTCATTGGTTTACCTCCTGCAGGCACACAGCCGGCGGCATCAGGACGCTTATATACAGCTGCTCTGGAGGTTAAAGAAACTTTTCTCTGTGCAGCGTCTGCATGGGTGGTGTACCTCGCTCTGCAGGATCATCACAGCGTGGTTGAAGTGATGGTGCTCCAGCGTGGCGGAGGTGCCGTACAGCAGGGAGAGAGCTGAGCCCGTCCTGATGCACACACACACACACACACACACACATATACACAAACCCATGCACACACACACACACACACACACATATATACACAGACACATGCACACACACACACACACACACAGGGATCAAGAAGAGGCACGTCATAATCAGCATCATCACATTATAAACAAAATATTGAGTCCTGTCTCCACCTTGTCTCCACCTCGTCTCCACCCGTTCATCATGGAGAAACGGCAGCTAAAAACACCTGATGTGTTGCAACACCAACACCACCACCATCACCACCACCATCACCACCACCACCTCCCTCAAAACCACCAGCACCTCTACCGCCACCAGCACCTCCCAACCGTGTGGGCAAAGAACACCATCATAAACTTGTAGCGGCCATTTTAAACTTGTGCTTCAGTTAGTGGGGCTTTAGGGTCTCTGGGTTCGAAGGGAGTCCTGCAGAAGGCTGACGCAACCTGATGCTGATCCAGACTCGCTGGCCGGGGCAGAGCCTGCTGCTGCAGGTGCAGCACCATACACTATACTCACTGTGTGGGAGGCAGTTAGTGCATCCGTGTTAAAGGGAGAGGAGGCAGGGAGGGGCCAGAGGCATATGAAAGAGAGAGACAGATGGAGAGAGATGTAAAAGAGAAGAAAGAGACATGGAGAGGGGGGAGACTACACAGAGAGAGAGAGAGAGAGAGAGAGAGAGAGAGAGAGAGAGAGAGAGAGAGAGAGAGAGAGAGAGAGAGAGAGAGAGAAGCGAGAGAGAGAGAGAGAGATGGAGAGGGGGAGAGTAGAGAGAGAGAGAGATGGATAGCAAGAGGATAATAGAGAGCTAGGATAGATGGAGAGAGTGAGGAGAGAGGTAGAGAGAGAGGTTGAGCGAGATAAAGAGAGAGAGAGAGAGAGAGAGAGAGAGAGAGAGAGAGAGAGAGAGAGAGAGAGAGAGAGAGAGAGAGAGACAGAGAGAGAGACAGAGAGGTAGAGAGACACCTACTTTGCCTGGAAGGCGTTGTTGGTGCCCCGGTGGTCCAGGTCGTGACACACACAGCCCACAATCAGGGCCAGGATTTCCACCTCAGTCAGGGTCTCCTGGAACCCTGCCGTCTGATTGTACCACACACACACACACACCCACATGAACACGCACGCACACAGACACACACACATAAACATAAACACACACACACACACACCAGAGGTTATAGAATACATAGGCATACACAGTTAGCATACCAACACCCACACACACACACAAACACACACACAGATATGCACGGACATACACACATTCCACAGGTTATGAAACACACACACAACATGAACGGAAAGAAGACACACACACACACACTGTATGGGTGTTGCTTGTGTGTGTGTGTGTGTGTGTGTGTGTGTGTGTGTTTGTGTATGCCCTGAGGACTGGCTGAGGGGAAATAAAAACATGATTTATGTATTGGGGTATTTTTCTGTCCTGTTTTGTACAAATATAAAAGCAAGGCACAACAGCTAAGGCTGTAGCAGCATCCACACATCACAACGTGTGCCAGGAACCCAAACCGAAATCTCTGAACTCGACGTTTTCCGGGTTCAGGGTTCAGCCAAATTCTATTGTTCTCCGTCCACACGATGTCCTCCACAAGATGGTGGAGAGCGTTGTGTGGACGGAGGACAATAGAAGAAAAAGAAGCGGCAAACTGCAGCGGCGCAGGGAGAATTATGTTCTGCGTGAAGGGGAGCGACACGGGGCCGGGGCCGGGGCCGGGTGAGTCACTGAGGGTCACAGCGGGGATGGGGAGGCCAGGGCCACGGAACAACTCGCGGACCCCGCTCATTAAAACACACTGCGAAAGAGCTTACACACACAGGCTGTTTCATCTCATCTGTCTCTGTCTCTGTCTCTGTCTCTCTCTCTCTGTCTCTCTCTCTCTCTCTCATCTCTCTCTCTCTCGCTCTCTCATCTCTCTAACTCTCTCTCATCTCTCTCTCTCATCTCTCTCCACTCTCTCTCTCTCTCTCTCTCACCTCTCTCTCTCTCTCTTTCTCTATACCTCTCTCTCTCATCTCTCTCTACACTCTAGTCTCTCTCTCTCTCTCTCTCTCTCTCTCTCTCTCTCTACTCTCTCTTCTCTCTCTCTCTCTCTCTCTCTCTCTGGGCTCGTGCACTTTAATGCTGCGTCTGATTAAATGAACTACGCAAGGGGAGTAGGTTTACTGTAACTGTGTGTGTGTCTGTGTGAGTGTGTGTGTCTGTGTGAGTGTGTGTATGTGTACGTAGGAGTGTGTGTGTGTGTGTGTGTGTGTGCGAGTGTGAGTGTGTGTGCGTCAGTGTGCGCGTGCGTGCGTCAGTATGTGTGTGTGTGTGTGTGTGTGATAAGTATAAGTATAAGGAAACCCAAACAAAGTGCTAGAAGTGCGTGGACCTATTGTGTCTATTCGAACAGACGACGGGTTTGGCTGTGCACTAAATCTTGCTGTTTGTATTCATTGCTCTGGTACCACGTTTGTAACTTTCCCTCTACTGATCTGTGCAATAACACAAAGACGGCACAAGCACAAACACAAGAAAAATGCCATCTGACACAAATACGAATACAAAAAGAAAATTCACCCATATTCTATTCAAAACGATGTGTCAGTGTTGTTAGGTTATTAGCACTTTATATATACCTGCAAGAGCAACGCTGTCAGTGTGTGTGTGTGTGTGTGTGTGTGTGTGTGTGTGTGTGTGAGTGTGTATGTGAGTGTGTGAGTGTGTGAGTGAGTGAGTGAGTGAGTGAGTGTGTGTGTGAGTGAGTGAGTGAGTGTGTGTGTGTGTGTGAGTGAGTGTGTGAGTGTGTGAGTGAGTGTGTGTGTGTGTGAGTGTGTGTGAGTGTGTGTGTGTATGTGCGTGTGTGTGTGTGTGTGTGAGTGTGTGTGTGTATGTGCGTGTGTGTGTGTGTGTGTGAGTGAGTCAGTGAGTGAGTGAGTGAGAGTGAGTGAGTGAGTGAGTGAGTGATAGTGAGTGTGTGTGTGGGTGTGTGTGTGTGTGTGTGTGTTGTGGATTTACCGTGAGCATGGCGAACATGCACTGGCAGACGTTGAAGGCGTGTCTCCAGTTGTGGTAGAGGACCATGCGGTAGTTCTTCCGGACCGTCAGCAGCCACCGGCACAGCGTCTGGAGGAGAAACCACAGGAGACAGACAGCTAAGGTCCAGGGGAGAGGACAGGAGACAGACAGCTAAGGTCCAAGGGAGAGGACAGGAGACAGACAGCTAAGATCCAGCGGAGATGACAGGAGACAGAGAGCTAAGGTCCAGGGGAGAGGACAGGAGACAGACAGCTAAGGACCAGGGGAGAGGACAGGAGACAGACAGCTAAGGTCCAAGGGAGAGGACAGGAGACAGACAGCTAAGATCCAGCGGAGATGACAGGAGACAGAGAGCTAAGGTCCAGGAGAGAGGACAGGAGACAGACAGCTAAGGACCAGGGGAGAGGACAGGAGACAGACAGCTAAGGACCAGGGGAGAGGACAGGAGACAGACAGCTAAGGACCAGGGGAGAGGACAGGAGACAGACAGCTAAGGTCCAAGGGAGAGGACAGGAGACAGACAGCTAAGATCCAGCGGAGATGACAGGAGACAGACAGCTAAGGTCCAGGAGAGAGGACAGGAGACAGACAGCTAAGGACCAGGGGAGAGGACAGGAGACAGAGCGCTAAGGTCCAGGAGAGAGGACAGGAGACAGACAGCTAAGGACCAGGGGAGAGGACAGGAGACAGAGCGCTAAGGACCAGGAGAGAGGACAGGAGACAGACAGCTAAGAGAGAGAGAGAGAGGGAGAAAGAGAGAGGGAGAAAAAGAGAGAGGGAGCGAGAAAGAAAGAAAGAGGGAGAGAAAGAGACACGGAGAGAGAGACGAAGAACAACAGGGAGAGGGGGAGAGAGAGAGAGAGAGAGAGAGAGAGAGAGAGCCCCCCTGACAGAGAGCGGCAGTCTCTCACTTCATAGTCTATCCTGAACTTCTGCACCATGCCGAGCTCCATGAACATCCGCAGGGCGGCCGTCACCATGGCGTCCACGTCCAGGGAGAAGTCGTCGAAGGGCAGCATGTCGATGCCCAGCTCACACACCAGCGGGATGTTAGCAGCCTGCCGGCCGGGACACAGAGAGGACAGGAGGACAGGAGAGAGAGGGACAGAGAGAGAGAAGCAGAGAGAGGGACAGGGTTTAAGGGTCTACATTGTAGAGTGTCATATATTGAACTTTACAGAGATGGGTGAAGACAACCCTATCTATAATAGAGAGAGAGAGAGAGAGAGAGAGAGAGAGAGAGAGAGAGAGAGAGAGAGAGAGAGAGAGAGAGAGAGAGACAGAGAGACAGAGAGACAGAGAGACAGAGAGAGAGAGAAGCAGAGAGAGAGAAACACAGAGAGAGAGAGAGAGAGAAACAGAGAGAGAGAGAAACAGAGAAACAGAGAGAGCATTCAGAGAACCCCGTGCCGTTTAGAGATCATAGAAATATGGAAGCAGGCTAATTAAGACTCGCAGGACTTTTGCAGAGAGCCACTTAATGAGGCAGCTCTCCCCTAAAGTATGTGCTACCGTGCGTACGTAGAGTCGGGGGTAACTCCAGAGTACACTCTCTCACAAACGTCCTTTCTTTGAGGATTGGCTTGCTGAACTTCCACCTCTGGAGCGGGCAGTGTAATGAGCCATCGTTGGGCCCCCACCAGGGCCCTATATCCTGCCATTATGCCTCTGGTCGGCACCACTCGCGGCCCTAACTCTGCTGCACTCGCCTCTCCCCCCCTAAGAAGACCGAGGAGCCAGCAGGACAGAGCTAGTGCTTCGACTAAGGCTGCGTCGCTTCCACCCTGTCTGACACACACACGCATACACATGCAGGCGCACACGAGCACAAACGCGCACGTGCACACACACACACACACACACATAATCACGTACACATGCTTGAAAACGCTCACACAAGTGCTACATGCATACATGCACACTAGCCCAGCCACAAACACATATATACAAACACTCATGCACGCTAGCACACAAACACACACACACACACACACACACACACACACACACACACACACACACACTCTCTCTCTCTCTGTCTGCTGGTCCCATCCAGGTCAGCAGGTGTTTCCGTCTCTTAACTCATCGCTCGGGTCGCGTCGGCAGCCAGACGCCGTTTGCTCCTGACATTTACCATCGAGTCAAAACACTCTGGCTCCACGTCATGCTCCACCCAAAGCTCCACATGTAGAGCAGTCTTTAGAAGCAGGGTGGAGCAGGGAGGTAGAGAGGAGCCAGAGAGGGGGGAGGTATGGAGGGGGGAGGCAGGGAGGTAGAGAGGAGGCAGGAGAGGGTGGAGGCATGGAGGGTGGAGGCAAGGAGGGAGGAGAGAGGCAGGAAGGGTGGAGGCAGGGAGGAGAGAGGAGGCAGGAAGGGTGGAGGCAAGGAGGAGAGAGGAGGCAGGGGAGGGTGGAGACATGGAGGGGGAGGGCAGGGAGGTAGAGAGGAGGCAGGGGAGGGTGGAGGCATGGAGGGGGGAGGCAGGGAGGAGAGAGGAGGCAGGGGAGTGTGCAGGCAGGCAGAGAAAGAGGAGGTGGGGAAGATGGAGGTAGGGAGGGTGGAGGCCATGAGGAGAGGCAGGGAGGGAGGGAGAGAGGAGGTGGGCTGGGTGGAGGGATGGAGGGTGGAGGCAGGCAGCGAGGGGCGCATGGCTGGATGAGGGGGCTGAGAGATCACAGGAGCGCTGCAGAGAACAGCTCCTGCTCTGCGCTAATGGCCAGGGGGGAAATACCCCCACATGAAAGAGAGAAGTAGGTCACATGGCTGCCATTTTGGTTCATCTGTCACTTTGTTTGTCTGTCAATTAGGAATGCAGGTAGGGATGAATAAATAGAAAAACATATGATAAATAATGCACAGGGAACGATTGGGTATAGATTAGAGCAATCCATTTCAAATACCACAATTAGTTCATTGTCCTCTGGGACTCCATGGCGGAAATGGCCTCAAGCCTTGACTTGTATTAATGTTTGAGCATGTGTAATGTTTTTCTACTGTTGCCATAGATTGTAATACTAGAATAGCAACACAGTGAAATCTATTGTTGGGTTTGAACGTATTATTGCTTTTCATTATATATGCTTCTACGAAATATACGTTCATCCGTCTCTCATCCACCACGCAAAACAATGTAGCATGCTGCTAGCCCGGTCGCCGTTAGCGATGTGTGTGAGTGAAACCATGACAACGGTAAACGCCCAGTTACCTTGAATTTATCAACTTCCGTTTTGGAGCACGTGGCATGGTAGGAGAGCACCTGCAAAAACAAGCACACGGCACAGACACTTGGGCTCAGTTCCTCGCAGAGACGCCAAACAGCGCGGTGCCCGTTCCACGCCGCTGCGGCGGCAGGAGGCGCGTGGCGAGCACGCCGCCGGAGAACGCGACACGCGAACGCGTTGACGCCGTCGTCACACGCTGCCCGGCTTGAAGGCACCGGGTCAGAAGAGCTACGGTTGCTGCATGAGGAGGTGGTGGAGGAGGAGGAGGGGGAGAGGAGAGGAGGAGGAGGGGGAGAGGAGAGGAGAGGAGAGGAGAGGAGAGGAGAGGAGAGGAGAGGAGAGGAGAGGAGAGGAGAGGAGGAGGAGGAGGTGGGGGAGGAGGAAGAACAAGAGGAGGAGTAGGAGTAGGAGTAGGAGAAGGAAGGGTATGAGGGAGTGGAGGAGGAGGAGGTGGGGGAGGAGGAAGAGCAAGAGGAGGAGTAGGAGGAGGAAGGGTAGGAGGAGGTGGAGAAGGAGGAGGAGGTGGAGAAGGAGAAGGAGGGGAAGGTGGAGGGGGAGGAGGGGGAGGAGAAGGAGAAGGAGGAGGGGAGGAGGAGAAGGAAGATGAGGAGGAGGAGGAAGAG
Organism: Lota lota; assembly: GCA_026745465.1. NCBI lineage: Eukaryota > Metazoa > Chordata > Actinopteri > Gadiformes > Lotidae > Lota > Lota lota. The sequence continues at coordinate 387,978 of JACYXH010000421.1, read as the reverse complement.
AAAGAGAAGGAGGAGGAGGAAGAGCGACCGAGGGAACACAGATGTCAGCTCTCATCACGTCCGCCCCCCTCCCTGCTCTTCTCCTCCTTCCCGGGGAAGAAATTCGTGGCGTGGACCTGCAGCTGCTTATTTGATCAAGTGTTTATTCAACGCTGCCACGGGCCATGCACCCACATGGCCGGTCTATTCAACACGTCTGGCCGGTGGTTCCGGCCCCCGGTCCCCAGTCACCCCTTTTCTTTTCCTCCAATCCGTGTGTGAGGCTTACGGACAAACACCGGTCCGGGTGATCAAGCCATCATCACCGTCTCTCCTGGGTTCACTCCTGGGTTCACTCCTGGGTTCAACACACTGACACGGTTACACACCGCCTGCCTCCCATGAATGATGGAGTAAACCCTGTGTGGTGAGGCTTCGTCACAAAGAGGGCGTGGCAGCTCCCCGGTGAGGGAACAGGATAGCACATTAACGGAGCAACACTTAAGAGTGAGAGGATCTGAATCCTGGACATTAATGTCATCACACCTGCTTTGATGGGCTTAATGATGTGGTTTTGTGTGTGTGTGTGTGTGTGTGTGTGTGTGTGTGTGTGTGTGTGTGTGTGTGTGTGTGTGTGTGTGTGTGTGAGTGAGTGAGTGAGTGGGTGGGTGAGTGAGTGAGTGGGTGGGTAAGTGAGTGAGTGAGTAAGTGAGTGTGTGTATGCGTGCGTGTGTGGGTGGTGTGCGCGTGTCGAAGCAAAAGTGATGATGTACTGAATAACAGGGCAAATATCTTGAGGTAAGTACGTAAAATAACTGGGTCTTACGTCCAGAGCAACAGACTGTTTGGCCCATGACTTCTTCACCTGGTCGTACATGATGGTGTTGTTGATGCCAAGACCGCAGAAGATCACAAACGCCTGAGAGACAGAATGAAACCATCAGTTACCCCTCTGGAAACAAGAGACATGTAGAAAGATATATAATGACTGTAGTCCAACGATGAGATGGCATACCTCGAAGAGACGCTGGTCTGCGTCATCGAAGGGCTTTCCATCCAGCCTGTTCAACACCTGCGCCACACCTGGGGGTCACATCAAAAGTTGCTTACTGCATGCAATGAGTTTCTTTTCTTTGAACTGGACTGGACTGGTTACAGCGATCCTTGACATGTACTTGTCAACCCATGATATCACAGATGAACTTTAAGTTATTAAGAATGAATAAAAACATCAAAGAGTACACACGCCTGCGTGCGTGCGTGCGTGCGTGCGTGTGTGTTTACATCACACTTGGACTTCATTGATCGATGCTTGTCTTCAAAATAGTAACAGCAAACCAGAAACCAGGACAAATGTAATTTATGTGCATGAATATATACATATATGACACTAATATCCACATAACACTGGAGCCCGGGGCCTCCTCTCTGTCAGCCCCAACCCGGCCCGGCGGCGCTGTGCATTGTACCCGTCAACTCACTGTCACCTCCCTTTACCTCTTCATTAAAACGCCAGCCATGACTGTGTTGATGAAGCTAATTGTTTAACCGGAGTGAGCGCCTGCCGTTTTGTCATCACAGAAGGAATTACGCCGACAAGCTATTTCCCCCCTGGGAGTCGCGCCGCCCTTTCAGAGCGTCTGAAAGGGTGGCGCGGTCCACCCTTGACGCTGCCGTGATGTGGGCGCGCGCGGACGCACTTGTGATGGAGACAAAGCAAAGCAACAGATACGTGTTCTTTAGCGTTGGCGCCGCGCGCTGCAATGGGCTGTGTTACGTGGCCACAGTTTGCGTATGAATATATGCAGTGAAACAAATGTACGCTGGGAGTTACAGTCCCCTGTTTGACACAACAGATCAGTGCGTCCGGATGGCACACCACAGCATCACAACTCGTTATCACAGCAAAACAAAGTCTTTATTCTTCCTCTTTGAGGACGAAAGGCGCTGAATGTGTTCATCGTTTTTTCCTGGTATTTCTGTTTCTGCAGAAAAACCACCAAAGATAAATCTTGGCCCTTAAGAACACGACATGATTCACTAACTTAGCAACAAAAAAAAAGGTCAAACATCATCTTACATAGTCATTTATTTGCGAGGAAGACTTTAACTAATTAAGGACATTTTCAGACCGTATTTATCATATCACGATCATCATTTTCATATCCTGATTGCGGATTGAACCTTGGATTCGGTGTAGTGGTGGTTTTCATTCAGGTCCTCTGACTCTACCTGAACAATTCATTATTCTCCAGCACCACTCTCTCTCCCTTTCTGTTTACATCTGGCCCTTACACATTCTCACCACCACACACACTCACACACACATGCACACGTGCGGACACACACACACACACACACACACACACCAACGCACAGACACACACACACACACACACAGTGTGAGTCTTGCAGTCTGAACATCGGTGTCAGTCCGTGCTGATTGCTTTGCACATTGCTAATGACTACTCCCATCGGATCTCAGCGGGCCAGCGTAGAGGAGCTGCTGGGGCTGGCTGTTCCTATCCAGGCCCGACGCCAGCCTCCCACCACCTCCACCTCCACCACCACCACCACCACCACCACCACCTCCACCACCTCCACCACCATCACCACCACCTCTAACATAATAACCACTCTCACCATCACCACCCCCACCTCCACCACCACCACCTCCATCACCACCACCACCTCTAACATAATAACCACCCCCACCATCACCACCACCTCCACCACCCCACCATAACCATCACCACCACCTCCAACATAACCCCCCCCCCACCATCACCACCACCACCAATAACTACCATCGCCACTACCCCCTCCATCCCCCCACCACCACCACCACCACCACCATCAATGATTTATCAGCGTGTCAGATCTTCAGCAGCACGGGGCTGCTTCCAGAACCAGGAGAGAGGGGAACTCCTCCCCTGTGTGCCCTGAAGCCAAAGAATGACTCTGATCAGACCTGCTGCCGCGCTGTGTGTGAGAGTTTGTGCGTGTGTGTATGTGTGTGTGTGAGTGTGAGTTTGTTCGTGCGTGTATATGTGTGTGTGTGTGTGTGCGTTTGTGTGTTATTTGTGAACCTACCTATGATCTGGTGGTTACTGTTCCATATGGGCACACAGAGAACCGAGCGGATGTGGAACCCGGAGAACTGGTCCGCCTACAGGAAACAGGAAACAGGGAGGACACCGCTTGCATGTGGAACAGTCCCTTTACGCTAACATAACAACGCTACATGCTAACACTCTGCCACACGCCCGCCTGCTCCACATTAGGCTTTCCAAGTCAAAGCCCTTAAAGTATGCAGATGTTCCATTTCCCATCCTGCTGTGGTATCCACGCATTCAATACTGAGTGGAGGAGATGCTCTTCTGGGAATTTAGCGATGGCGAGATGCCGTCCCTGTCGCAGGCTAACTACAGCAGCCTACAGTGACAAACTCGATGATGACTCTGTCCTTGCGGTTTTAAATGGCACAAAAACGTGTTGGCAAGTGACTGTTGATATGGCTGCGTGCACATTTGTGTACTAGCTGTTACCACACCATTTAAAAGAGAGGATATGTCCCCGGTCCGATGTAAAGTCGATGTTTACCTGGCGTCTGTTCTACGGAACGGGTTTCTAGGCACGTGTATGTGTACGTTAGTGTGTTCTGTCCTTTACACTCGGGCTACGAAGCGGTCACCTCAGCATCGAAGCGAGGGTCCTGGTAGGCGTCGCTGATGTTGACGGGGAGACCAGTAGAAGCCACCAGCTCAGCGATGCTGTTGTTGATGAGCCAATCAGAGTAGGAGGACCGCTCCATGCTGTCTTTGAAACTAGGGGAGCAGGAGGAAACGATAAACAGGATATATTGCACCAATCGAATTCAAGTAAAACCTAAATAATTCATTTCTAAAGCCAATTTTAACGATTATAAATTGGTCTCCTTTCAACTCCATCCTAAAAGAGAGCATCCTAAAAAACACCATTGGTATTTGATTTGCTTTAAATTCTCTTCTTCTTAATGTGCATTTAATTATGACATACATAGATATCAGTTTACCCTTCTTGCACCCTTGTGAATCTAGTCTTCATCTCGACCACATCTTCATCCTCACACTCAGAATCCCCTTATTCCCTTAGATCTCTCTTTCGAAACACAACACTCTCTATTTCTACTTTCATAGTTTGTGATCATAGCAAAAGCAATACAATGTCTTGTGTCTCTGTGTTGTTGTTCTACTGGCTCACCTGGATCTATCCAAGTGTTCTTAGGATCATAGTTTGCTCAAATCAATTCTACTATCTATTGTAAAAACACAAGCAAAACTCTTACAAGCACCCCGGCCCACCCGAATTCCCCAATGGACACAGAGAATAGGCTGATAGTGCATAAAGAAACCACAGAAACCTTTGAATATTGTCTGAATCAGGGAAGTACAGAATAAACGCAGTGTATTCACTACTCTCTCTCTCCATCTTTCTCTCTCTCCATCTCTCTCTTTCTCTCTGTATGTGTGTCTCTCTCCAGCTCTGTGCATGTGTGTCTCTCCATTTCTCTCTCTCTGTATGTGTGTGTTGCTCTCTCTCTCTCTCTCCATCTCTCTGTGTATGTGTCTCTCTCTTGCTCTCTCTCTCTGTATGTGTGTGTGTGTCTCTCTCTCTCTCTTTCTCTCATGGGGGCGGATGGAGATTTGAAAGTGTGTTCAAGATCATACGGTGCGCTCAGCATTTGACGTCACATTTATTCATATAGTCACAAGCGTCTCTCTTGCGGCACCCTGCTTTTCCACGTAAGGTTTTTAGCAGAAACAGTCAAGGCATCGTACAATGGATCACTCTCCCAACTGCTTTCCCATGATACACACACAGACACACACATTTACACACACACACAAACACACACACACACACACACAATCAGTGTGTGTATCATAACAGCAACACAAAGCAGCAAGCACAGTCGCAGCCTAACAGACCTACTTCACCTGGTGAGACATGAAGCCTAACATGGGACTGGATTGTAAAAGAAAATATCATAACTAGTATTCTGTGAAATTGTATTATATTCTCGATCATCGCAGTTATCGCTGCCAAGGCCGGCGCCTTTAAGTAACCATGTTGGTGACGGTCGACACAGGATCGGAGGAATCAGTCTTCTGCCTTTTACTGCCCAGTATCCGTCCATAAACAACAACCCCCCCCCCCCCCCCCCCCCCCCCCCCCCCCCCCACCCCCCGCAACATCAAGCCACTCGTTCACTGAGCCGTGCCTCGCAGGGGACGGGAGACCAACAAAGAAGGCTATCCTACAGCCTGGCCTTCCATTCCCAATGAGTACATGACTCCCTCAATGTTCCATTGACGTGTCACATGACAACGTTCCATTGTCATGTGACCCGTTGTCATGTCTTCCAGGACACGTCCATGGCGGACATCCTCATGAATGAGCCGAGGGTCAGTGCAGAATCCCCCTGCCCCCCTGGTGGAGCGGGTGAGGAGCTACAGCAGGCTACTGAGAAGCTAAGCGTAATGAGCCGAGAGCAAAGGGAATCTTGGATCAGCTGTGGCTATCATGTGTGGAGGAGCTGTTCAAAAAGCTTTCTGCGTGTGTGTGTGTGTGTGTGTGTGTGTGTGAGTGAGTGAGTGTGTGTGTGTGTGTGACACAGTTGTGACTCCATTTTGAGTCAGTAGCATATTGAGCCCATGAAACCTCAACTCCCACCATACCTGTTTTCAGTGTCTGCGCTGCATTTGGGAGACAGCAGCTCAAAGGACTTGGTAAACTTCACCACCTGCAGAGTTTCAGATGATGAGAGCTCAACACTCAACAGGATGCACACAGCAGGGTGCAAATACACACAGCTGACATACAGAAATGCTGACACAGGTGTGTGTATGTGAATGTGTGTGTGTGTGTGTGTGTTTATGTGTGTGTGTGTGTGTGTGTGTGTGTGTGTGCATGCGTGCGCGTGCGTGTATGGGAATGTGTGTGTGTGTGTACATGTGTATGTAAATGTGTGTGTGTGTGTGTGTACACATGTGTGTGTGTGTGTTTGTACATGTGTGTGTACACGTGTGTGTGTGTGTGTGTGTGTACACGTGTGTGTGTGTACATATGTATGTGAATGTGTGTGCGTGTGTGTGTGTACATACTGTATGTATGTGAATGTGTGTGCGTGAGTGCGTGTGTGTGTGTGCGTGAGTGCGTGTGTGTGTACACGTGTGTGTGTGTGTGTGTGTGTGTGTACCGGGGACTCGATGTCCTCCAGCAGCTGCACGGAGCAGCGTTCACACTTGAGCAGCGTCTGGGCGCGGTGCATGATCTTCCTCACGATCTTCTCCAGGTCCGTCTGCTCCTCAAACAGGTCGTTCACCACCTCCAGCAGGGCCTGGCCGCGCGGGAGCACACCGGTGACACACGGTCCCAGCAGACAGCTAGTACCACTCAGACCCCCGTTCTAAACGAGGAAGACGCTCCTTCTGGCCGAGCTATTACAGCACTGTCAGCATTCAGCAGCCACGTGTTGCAATAGCAGTGCTCCCCCGGAATTAAAATAAATAAGCCCATGCATCTGTGGCTATGTCCACCCAGTTAAATACCAGCAGACATTAAACCAAGCCTATGTCCCTCCCCCTCCTCCCCCTCCTCCAACTCCTGCACCTTCTCCTCCTCATTCTACTCCTCCACCTCCTCCTCCCACTCCTTCCCCACCTCCTCCAACTCCTGCACCTTCTCCTCCTCATTCTACTCCTCCACCTCCTCCTCCCACTCCTTCCCCACCTCCTCCAACTCCTGCACCTTCTCCTCCTCATTCTACTCCTCCACCTCCTCCCCCTCCCCCCCAGCTCCTCCCCTATACCTCCTGCTCCTCCTCCCCCCATCCCCCTCCTCCCTCACTGTGATCTCTGTTCCCATGATGTTGTCTTCCATCAGAGATCAATGGGCGACATGCATTAGTGTCTCTGCAGATGTTCCCTGTCTGATTTATAGCCTTCCCCCGCTCCACCCACCGACCGGTGAGTGTAGCTGGGGGAGAAGTAACCTCCCTGGGACCTCCATGTGCGTTGTCTGATCCCCCCCCCCCCCCCCCCCCCACACACACACACACACACACACACACACAGACACACTGCAGTGGCAGCAAGTATGTTATTGCTGATCAATACTTTGCCTCACTGTCAGCACCAGGGGAGGACGGAGGGAATGCTGATCCTAGCGATGGAGGGGGGAGCGTGGGTGGGTGTGGGTGGTGGTGCTGCTGGGGGGGGGGGTTGGGAGGGGGGGGGTTGGGAGCTAGCTGGTCATGTGATGCGATGCGTGCCCCTTACCCGACTCCTGTCGTACTCCTTCCTGGAGGCGGCGAAGAGCTGGGCGTTGGATATGGCGATGCCACAGAAGGGCAGGTACATCTGCAGCACCTGTGGACACATCAGGGGGTCACGGGTCAACGCTGAGCTGGCCTCCGCTAAAAGGTGTTGCGTTACAATAAGGCGTTTTATGAATAAGGTTATGAATAAGGACGCCAAACGCGTTTGAATGTTCATACGGCTTCAAGTGAACGCGGTAGCAAACGAGAATAGGCCTCCTGATGGAAACTTTGATCGTAGCTATTTTTAAAGAGGAAAAATACAATATTTACATCCTAACGACGGCGTGGCTCCTGAAGTGGAGATGAAGAATGGTCTTCCATCAGAATCATTAGTTGCCAGGACGACGTCATCAATTCAGTTGACACTTTACCGTTTCACAGAGAAGTTTGACCACAAGCGCCTCCGGCTGAACAATTCATCTGTACAATATTTCCCCTTTGATTACACCGCTTCTTTTGTCCAATAATACAAAAGATAAATCCTGGGCCCTGCCTCATTGAATATTGATGATTATTATGTTGTATTGTTCATGAGCGCCGCCAATCTATAAAGCACGGCCAGGCCTCGGTGCCTCTTGCAGGCCACTGTGTGTCTCTGAAGAGGTGTCATTTAGACGGCTGTGGTGTGAGCGTCTCTGTGACCACGGGACACGGCCCCCCAGGTCCATTATCGAGGGGCCTCTGACTCCACAACAAGGAATCAATAGAATTGAGGCTGTTTGCTTCCACACTCGACCCCTTTTGTTACGCTAGCTATCTTTAGCATCGGGCCGATGCGTAAACAGTGCAATCCCTACGACGAAACCGTAGCTAATATTTACCAGCCCGCCCGCGTGACCGGAAGGTCCAAAGGAAAGGAAACCGCTCCACAATACATGAATGAGAAGGTGTTCAGCTGCAGCCGCAGATACTGAGGTGTCTCCTTCACATTGTACCAAGAGATAACGTATCAGGCCTATATATATATTAAACACACACACGCACACACACACTGTAAATAATGGCACATAGAATTGGTAGAGAGTGTGTATCACGGTCTATATATATTCAGCGCATGCACACACACACACACACACACACACACACACAAGCACGCCTCGCGCAGATACACACACACATCATATTTCATTTTGCCCAATAGACATATGTATATATATAGAACCATATTTCATTACTGTATGAATGAATGAATGAATTATTAATGATCACTGTTCAATGAAAAAGTGAAGTAATTGAGAAACTCAAATCCAAACAGAGCAACACGCCCCCGCCTCCCCGTCATATTAAATTCCATAAACCACCTCTTACATAATGCATCCCTTGACATAATGCCATCACAACTAACGAGTCAAAATAAGCTCTGGCCACTCCGTCGTCAACCAGCACACTCTTCGTTCTCTCTGTGTCTCTCTGTTCTCTCTGGCCTCCGTCTCTTCGTGGAATACAAACAAACATAGTGGGAAGCGCACACACAAACACGAAGCCCTTTCCAGTCCCTCTTCCGTGGAACGCCCTCATCATGCCGGTGCAGGGCCGCCGTGGCCGTCGATAGCCCCAGCAGGAGCCGATTCGTCGGGCGGCAGGATGTTGGGGACCCGGCTCTGGATCTGCCGGGGGAATGAGCGGACGGAGAACCGCGCTGCTCGCCCTAATGACGTTCTGTCAGCCGGGGCCATTATAGCGAACGCTGCAGTGCAAACATGCCTAGAGACCGGTGCACTGAGCAGGTAGAGAGTGGTTTTAATAACACAACTCACTAGCCGAGGCAAACGGCAAGCAGTCCTCCAACCCCCATGGCGTCCTGTTTTACACGTGTAGTGAGACAGTGCTGCTTGCCAACACACTGCAGCGGTTGATGTGTTGATCTGTTGTGTTGTTGTGGTTGTTGTTGTTGTTGTTTTGATCATGCTCTATCTGCCTAACCAGATGTGTTACAAGTGACTTCACGTGGGGCTGTATATGGTGAGTGTAAATTGAATGCACCAGCAATACAGAATACAGATATCCTATCTAATTTATGTAGGATATTACGTGGAAGTGTCCCGTTTGTGTCAGCAGCGCAGTTGGTGGCACTCCCCCCAGTTGGTGGCACTCCCCCCCCCCCCCCCGCGCCTGTTTATAGTGGTGCCATCAAATATGTATAAAAATGCTGTCTTTTATTATTCAATAAAAGAGTTGGTACCTGTTGTGAATGGATGTCCATCTGCATGCTATGCTACTCCAATGCAGTGCTGGTGGTTTTAACATTTTCCAGTGAAACAAAACGCACGTCTCTGTTGTTGTGTTTAGCACACACTACTATTACACTACAGTCAATAAACGCTGGATCAAACGGCGAGCTGTGATGGGGGGGGGGGGCGGGGGTGGGGGGGGGGGTTGTGACTGCACATGAATAATGAAACGGTTCGGGGAACATTAAGCACGGCCAACACCGGCGGAGGGACCGCAGAATGGTTGCGCGGTACACCTTGCATCAGTGCAACATGCACCGCTCCGATTTAGTCTCACCGCTCCCCGCATGCAACTCTTTCTCCCGCCTTGTCCGCTAACGAACGCTTGGAACTCAATCCCTGGGGATAAATCAACGCTTTTTTTTTAAAGAAGGCTTACATTTCTTTTTAAGAAGGCTTTTAGAAGCAGCCTTTGAAGCGAGGAGCCGCTTCGGGGCTTGAGGCGATGTGAACACTGCTTCATGGAGGTTATTGGTTCAAAAGATTCCTGTGTTTCAAAATCCACATTTGAAATAGGTACATAAAATAAATAAATAAAGACATAATAGGACCAAAGATACTGGAATGTAAGTCTATTAGTCTTTATTATAACAGAAAAACAAGTTGATCCCCTCCTTTTAAGTAGATTTCCCCCCCCCACACACTCCGTACAAACTCTGTGGTCAGTCAACAGCCCCTTCGTGACACCACGGTGCCCAGTGATAACAGATTGCTCATCCAAGCTCATTTGTTCTGCTGGAGAAAATGCGGATCCAATTAGTCGTGATGAATGATCCTCTGTCAACATAAACCACACTGTCACACCGCGCCTTACGCAACACACCTGGGGGAAGGTCTTATGGGGAAAGGTCTGGTGTGGAGCAAATAAGCGAGAGGCCGTGCATGTCATTTCAAATGTTCAGGTAAAGCTGCTTCAGGTAAGATTCAAGGGTTGTAAAGAGAGAAAGCAGAAAAGAGTGGAAGAGAGCAAGATTGTGAAAATAAGCAACAAAGAAAACACTCACTTATGTTTCTCAGCCATTTAGACGTGTTTCATTCACGCACCTGTGATTGACAGGCTAGATGGATTCCCCGAACCAATCAGGGAAGAGATGCCCTGATTCCTAGAAATGAACCGGGAGCGGTCTAAAATCTGAATTGGCTCACAGAAAGGCATGCGCAGTCAACTCGAAACAGGTATTCTCAGGGAGCATTTCACTCAAACATAGCTGATGAGTGGGACTTTGGCAATCCTAACAAATTAAACTGAAATAATAGCTGTGAAAAGATGGGTTCTTTCTTTAAAACTAGAAATAGGGCCTGCCAAACAAGAAAATGAACAACGTGTTAATTGTGTGCAATTAAGTGACGGCAAACTTTCTGCCAAATTTTTACTTTGCCCTTGTTTTTCCGGTGTTTGCTGTTACAGTGAGTTCCTTTGGGCACTCAAAAGGGCACTCTAACATTCTAGTTACTATGATTATTATGTTATGTCCAAGACACAAATAATGATTCGGTCTTCACAATTGTGGGGTAAATCCATGAGTCTTCCTGTAAAAGTCCACAACATGCTTTAAAACCAATGGCTATCCTTGAATAGCCTGGCATGTCTGGAACCTCTCCGTTCATTTTAGATTTCCAAGGGGCGTCACCAACGGGCGCAGACTAAAAGGACTCTGGACGCAATTGGATAGGCCTACAACCAATCACAGCAACGAAACGGGTCACACAGCACTGAGCAATGAAAAAACAATACATCTTTCTTCTCAACAAAAGCTTTTGGTGCAGTCGTTTGTTCTTCTTTTAGTGAAAATATACCGTCCAGTTTGTTTAATACTGTCTCGATAGCGGAATCAACAGACCGTTCTACATCGGTGGCGGCCATCTTTGTTGTGATTGATAAGGCCTCTACGGCGCTCCTCTGCACGGTCATCGCATTTATCCAGCCTAATATTAGATAAACGGTTGTGATTGGTCGGTCTATCTCGTACCGAGCAGAAATGTTTTTGTTCATCTGGTTCCTAGGCTAATCCTCGTAGGTCATTAACACAAAAGAGAATCACTGAAATCCTATTTAATGGCAATAGAGAAACAACTAAAGAGAAGAGGAGGCCATTTCACGACAGGCTATTACAGCAGCTACGGTAACCCCCCCCCCCATAATGATCACTGGGAGCCCAAATATGTCCGCTAATTACTCCGATCTCTGCGCTCGGCTTCGGGCCCACAGCGCCTCGCCTGAAAATCGCTTCGACATAAATGTCACCAATGGGAAGAACTAGGATCTGTTGTTCTGGCTCAGATGAGGCGGGAAAACCCCAGCTGTCTGATTGGGCCGGCCATGGGCTAGGGGGAGGGGGGGGGGGGTGAGGGGGTCTTTACATAGCTCCGCTCAGGCAGCTGTTGTGTTGCTCTCCCATGACATGACACCGCGGTTCATATTCCAACACCCTGAAGCAAGGCATGATGAGACAGACTCGCTCATTCCGATTGGTTTAATTTAGCTGTCACTCATAGGGCGTGGCGCGTGGACAGAAACTTGCTTTTGGAAGAAAAAAACTGATGAGGACTAAAGATGGAGACATTTAGACACACCAAGGAATGGAAATACATGGTGCAAAACTACACAGTGGCTACCTGGGACAACCCAAACCATGGCAGTGATGTTAATGAGTGAAATTAAATACACATCTCAGCTCAGTTGGCCAATAGAGAACAAGATTAATCATGAAGAGAAACATTCATAATTATACAATTAAAAACCTATCTGCGCCTATCTATGTATTATGTTTGTTCCAATCCTTTTCTCTCTGACAGAACAACTCTCATTATGGACTATGCAATAAGCATTACATAGATCTCATGTGTGTATTTTATTTTAAAGGATTTTCTTATTGCCAACATCAGGTGTTCAGAAACAACCCCGACCACGGGTCTTTCACATCACATACACGGAAAGGCTTTGCAAAACACTCAATAAAGACAATAATACGAACCCAAAACAACACAAAAACACAGTGATTATGATGACTGGGGAATGATCTTTAGGGAGCATATGAGGGTAACCAGATCCGAGTTAAATCAATTCAATTGCCATCCTTCTTCGATGGAAGATAATGAGACGATGCAATTATACACGTGCTGTAAGATCATGTGAGCTCCCCAAAGGAGTTCCACCCTGCAGGGTTAGGTTACAGCCTAACCACACAATGTAATTAAGCCCGTGTGGCATTTAAAAACAATAAAGTGTTTTCCCATCCCACAAGATTTAAGCATATGAAAAAACCCGTATGTTTTCATACCACTGAATCGTTATCGCTCGCTAATGCCTTTTTATTGCTTTTTATCTTTTTATCACTTTATGGTGTGAGAAATGAAATGCTACGTGGCTATATACTGTTTGCATTTATTGTTGTCGTTTGAAAGCCGTATCTCAGGCCTCTGCACGCTCACTGTGTTTTCCTCACGTTGTGCAGCCATCGCTGCATAAGCATGACGCTAATGCAGCGATGGTTGCATTAGCGTCATGCTAATGCAATGTGAAGCCTTCTGAAAATGTGCAGTGGAGAAAAAACAAGTATCTTCCCCATCTATATGAAACAGCAGGGAACTCTTGTGACCACGTCACGCGTCATGTTCAGAGCAATAGACGTTGAAGAGAAAAATAAAGAATATAGAATATATATAAATCTATATTAGCCAAATTACAAAAGAAATGGATTCAAGGAAGCCATTCCATTTATTCTAGTTATTCTAATTGTATCTTCTATCTATTTGGATTAATGTGAATGTGCACTGGTTTCTAAGTTTGAAACATACAATTGAATTCAGACTATATATTGTAAACCAAGGGAGACATGTCCATTCAAGTCTAATGTATTTGTATAGCCCTTAATCACTGTCCCAGTCTCAAAGGGCTTCACATGCCACATGTTATGGCACCCCCCATGACCCTGGCCCTCCACCGAACTAGAAGGAAAAACTCCCTCCATAATCAAGGAGGGAACCTCAAGAAGGAACGCAGAGCGGGAATCCCTCCTTCCAGGGATGGTGAGGAGTGACGAACAGTGGTCAATGGAACACAAAAGCAACGCCACTCAGGTGAGCAACGCATCAGATGATGTCGGAAAAAAACACATAAAGACAGCCGCTGGCGTTTCACTCGCATCACCGGGTGCAACTTCTGGGTGCATGTGTTGGGTGGGTCTACATGTAGACGTGCCGGGAGATACGGGCTTCTCTGCGGCCGGAGTTACCTTCTCGTCGTCCTCGGTGAAGAGGGCGCCGCCCGGGCTCTTGTTGATGGCCTGCGCCACACCGATCACCTCCCCGTCGCTGTTGTGGATGGGCATGCAGAGCAGGGACTGGGTCTTGTAGCCCGTCATCTTGTCGATCTCGTCGCTGAAGCGCCGGTCCTGCCGTCGTTGGGAGAGGACACACACAGCGCAGACGCACATATCATAGGCTACACGCGTTGTGTAGCCTACACATGTCATGTAGCCTACACATGTTATGTAGGCTACACATGTCATGTAGCCTACATATGTTATGTAGCCTACACATGGCATGTAGCCTACACATGGCATGTAGCCTACACATGTCATGTAAGCCTATACATGTTATGTAGCCTACACATATCTTAGCCTACACATGTAATATAGCCTACACATGTTATGTAGGCTACACATGTAATGTAGCCTACACATGTCATGTAAGCCTATACATGTTATGTAGCCTACACATATCTTAGCCTACACATGTAATGTAGCCTACACATGTAATGTAGCATACACATGTTATGTAGCCTACACATGTCATGCAACCTACACATGTTATGTAGCCTACATGTCTTAGCCTACACATGTAATGTAGCCTGCACATGTCATGGAGGTTACACATGTCATTGAGGCTATATGTTGACGTTTACATGCAGCAAAAATTGTATAGGCCCAAAGTCTTCAAAATGCAATAAGGTAAAGCTGATTTAACGTTAAAGGAATCACACAATATTAAAATGTATCACAGCTATCATCAAAAATTGACAGCTAGTGGTTTCAATCTGCCTTCTTTAGGACCTACTTGGTCAACACAACAACAACAATAACTACACAACACAGAAAACAGGCATTAAGGTGTCCTGATTATTTATACATGTTGTGTCAGTTACACTTTGTGCAACAGCAGTTAGAAATGAGAGTTCATAGCGACACCTGCAATGTAGGCCTACCATAAACATACAAAAGCATGCTCGTTCCAACCCTATTCTCCAGTTGTATTTTCTGTTCTGGTGTAGTGTAGTGTACTTTGTATTTCGATTTTTTTGGTATTGGATAGTTTGTACTAGCTACAGGTGGCCCAAATGGGATGGATGCACAGTTGCAGCTCTACGCGACAAATCAACAGTTTAAACAATGTGCTGATGCTTTGACCCCCACCACTCTCCTAGCCACCTCTAATTCACTCGTAGGCTAGAGAGAGAGAGAACAATACGCACCTGATAGGCATCAGGAATATTTACTGCCTCCCCATGTTCAGCAACATATCCAATGATTCCTTTCCCCCAGGGAACCTGCACTTCGTCAGAATTCCTCAAAGAAGGTAAGATTGTAATCCCCGCGTGCACGTCAAAGAATTTGGACACGAGCGTCTTCTTGTTGGCCGAGCCCTCCACTAGAAACAAGGAGCAGCGGTCCGCGTCGACCATAATGCACACAAACACCAGGATTTTGTAGCTCAGACTAGTTAGATCCAAATCGTTCGATATGTCTTTCACCAGCTCCAGGAAGAACTCTCGCTCGTTGTGCTCCTTGAGGTAATATTTAAAATCCACCGCCGTGGACGGGTACTGGGGAATGTTGACTCGCGACTCCAGGAGGGCGCTGAGGATGTGCGCAGTGGTCGGGGGGAGAGAGCTGGCTTTCCGGAGCAACGCTCGCCTCCTCATGCTCGTCAGCGGTTCCTGAGCCCGGGAATTGACGTGCTCATCGTAAGTTCTGTTTGCATTGATAGCCTTGGACCGGGCGAAAGTTGTGCGGAGCTCCTTCTGCGATGCCCTCCTCTGGACACCGTCGCCTCGGCTCGCCCAGCTCTCTTTACGCGCGTAGGGTTTCTCCGGCTCCGCAGCGACTTGAGTGGAGGATGCAGTTGGTTTGCTCGCCTGGTGAGTCTTGAGCCATTTCTCCACCATGCTATGCTTACCCTTTCGGTTTAAATAGTCCTCGAATAACTCCGGGTGTGTGTCCAGAAAAGTTTCCACGTCCGAGAACACCATGTTTGACATTGCCATGTCTGTACTTCAGCTGGATGTCAGTAGCATCAAATCCATTAAGTTATGATTAGATTATTATCATGTACAATCTCTCATTGGGGATCAAAGTAGAGAATCCGTTGACACCACAACTTCCTCAGAGGCATTCCTCCGCCGGAGGAGCCGCAGATACAATCCCAGTCTTCATGCGGGGGAGCGGTGCTGCTGGAGACTCTCTGAAGCGCCGGCATATTCCCTCTAACATTTCCTCACTTTGGGCCGTAAATCGTAAAAACAAGGAAACATATGCAGCGAATCCACCGTCTAGAACCAAATATGATCCCCCTGTACCCTAGACGTTCACTGTTTGTTGTTTTACACTCAAGCCACTCTCGAGCATCTCCGTCGAGCAGAGCTTCTGTGTGCAAATGACGTTGGTGGCGCTTGGCGCGCTGGAGGATGCTGACGCGCACGTCATCACATAGAAGATGCATCTTCTCAAACCGCCAACCGGTGGGAGACAGTAACTAAACACAAGAAAACAGAATCGATCTCTTTGTCTTCTTTCTTCTATAATCAGCCTTTTGTTGTATGTGTATATATCCTACTTATCGTGAACGACGTCAAACTATATGCAGAATCAGCGGTTGTCACTGTACACAAAAAGATTACATTGAGCAGACAACAGCATTTCTATTCTTGCTTTGTTACTAGTATATACATATTACATTTCTACAGTTGAATTGTAGATGGATCACCCCAGTCCTTAATATCATTTTGCAAAGAGCTGTCTGCCAAACAATCATGCGTGATGCGTTGGCAATCACAATGTGAAATATTTTCAATGTGTATATATATTTTTTTATATTGGCTACGTTTTGTTCTTAACACATTTGCACCTGATGCCGTGTATTTGCAGTTGTTCCTTCCGAACGCTAGATGGAGCTATACTTCAACTTTTACTCCAGACTTGACGATAGACCACAAATGCTTGATATCAGTTATCATTATTTTCCTTGCATCAAATTGACCGGTCAACTGACGATTGAAAACATCTTAAATGTAATGGTAGGACTCAGGTTTGGCAATGAAAGACAATCAATGTTAGCGAAATGTATTTTATTTGAATGGTAAACTTAAAAGACATTCAGGTTTGAGCTAGTGTAAGATTTCAAACAGAGACCCATCAAGGCACTTTGAGGAGATATTAAATCAATTATCAACATTCATTAACCACAGATGAATTTTTTTGCATTGCAGTAGAGTATAAAAATACATATTTTTGGCCACTCAGATCAGTAATGAATAAACAGTATACATATATAGCAAAACCCTACAAAATAAATACCTGATACAACCGAGTTTTTTGCATCATTTACTCTCAACATAATGAGTAAAAACAGATACAGCTGTGCAACAGTTCGCCAATGGCCGGAAATGCTGCCTTCAGATAGTTGGCATGTCAGCCCTGCACCACATGTAAAAAATCTAAAAGATGAACCCAGCTATTAAAAAAATGGATAGTGGTTGATTCTTAAAATGGCCGCCCACCACCGGTAGTACTAGTGACACCTCATGCAGTTACAACAGGACAAAGAACAACATGGGTCATCGTCCGGGACGCCATTATGAAGTGGCAGACTTAAGATACGCGATGACATCGGCTCGGTCTCCCTTCTTCTTGATGCCAGCGAAGATCATCTTGGTTCCTGGAATGTACTTCTTGGGATTCTCCAGGTAAACCATCAACGTGTCCTCGTCCCAGGTAATGCCTGGGGAACATTTTGGTGTTTTAGAAATGAAGACGATGCCACAAACAAAACCCAACATGATTTCCTCTTAAAATGGGCCGCTGTGATACCCCTCCGTTTACCTTTGCTTTTGTTGGCGTCCGTGTATGAAAAGCCCTCCGCCTGCCCGGTCTTACGCCCAAACAGACCCCAGAGGTTTGGCCCGACTTTATGCTTTCCACCATTTTCTACAGTGTGGCATTGGGCACACTTCTGGACAAATGACTTCTTTCCCTTTGCAATGTCTCCAGACATGGTGCCTGTTACATAAAAAAAAAGTATTTCTTTTAAAACATGATGTACCTACATGAAATTAGACAATTCATAGTCTGCACCTTTTCATTTCATAAGCACGGTTTCTAGTTTGAAAAGCTTGGCTAATAATGTAATTCACTTTCCTTAACTGGTTAAGTTATGGTAATAACTATAGCAATGTCGCTACATTCCTAAATAATGCTTAACACAAGCCTCAACTAACATAAATAGATGTCCCTACATTCCTAAAATGCAACTTTACACAAGCCTCAACTAACCCGAGGGATGTCCCTACATTCCTAAACGAAAATGTACACAAGCATTGACTATGGTTACGGTTTCGTAACCTGGTTGTAGTCACCTCCTGTGACCACTAGGGTTCTCCGTCACTGTGCGACGTTTCACGTACGTAACTTACATATCTTCAGGTGAAACTAATTCTAAATGAGGCCTAACGAATTACACAATATTGAACAGAAATGCCCATTCTAAGTCTATTGGATTATGCTGTGATCGGCCATTTTTCCACACACACACACACACACACACACACACACACACACACACACACACACACACACACACACACACACACACACACACACACACACACACACACACACACACACACACACACACACACACACACACACACACACACACACACACACACACACAGTAAATTAAATCTCGAACAACTGGCACAACAGCTAAGAAAATGAACACATAAGAGATCGTATAAATACATATATATTTAGTCAATATACCTTTAGCTTAGATAAATAGATGTGTATGTGTATGCTCATGCTAGTTAAGTATTTATTATCATTTTCCAATGACGATACCATTGTGGATTTAATTAAAAAGTCCGACCACGTTTCGTGAGTAGTCTACGTAAACGGCACAGTTATATTACACTTATTATGGGAGTAAATAGTAAAACAAAAAATAAAGAACGCATTAATGATATGTTCCTTTATAGGAATAACTTCTTACCGTGTATGTGAGATCAAATTGTATCAGCAGTCTTCGGATTTACAACTCACCCTGACGACACCCGGTAATATTCCGGTGCACTTCCCGGTCTCAATGTGATACGTCATCCCCAATGTTACTACTGGTCCAGCTCGATCACGTGGTTTGATTTATCACCTTGGACTGTAAAACCACGCCTCGTGTGACGTTTTTCTTTCGGATTTCATTATAGGATGTTTGTTTTAGTATTTGATAATGACTTCCATTCTTCTTATTATTAATTAATTATTAAATTAATTAATTATTAATATAATTATTAAAATTTGTTAATGTGCATAAAATATAGTAATACGGGAGGCCTATAGCTGATAGGCTACATGTAGTATTCACACTAACTTTCTCACTCTGACCTATAAAATGCACAATATGTTAATTTGGCAAACTGAATGGCCCAATTTCCCATAATATATCGCTGTGAATTGTTGCTTTTCTGTTTGAATGCTTTAAAAGTGAGTCTAGTTGTGTTATTTTGTTAGGGTTAGGATTAGCTTTCAGGTGTTTCTTAGTGGAATTGTGCGTTTTCATTAAAAGAGAGAAGGTCAGAGCAACTGGGTCGCAGTCTGCATTCATGTCATATGCGATTTCTTCTGAGAAATGCTCTAAGTTTGCTGATTCCCTCCCCTTTGAGTCGAGCAATACATACATTTAAAGGTGGACCTATTTTGCCTCGAATATATTGGAAAGAATCAGATATGATCAAAATATCAAATCTTCGGACATCAGCAGGCTTTGTTTATGTGTGTGTGTGTGTGTGTGTGTGTGTGTGTGTGTGTGTGTGTGTGTGTGTGTGTGTGTGTGTGTGTGTGTGTGTGTGTGTGTGTGTGTGTGTGTGTGTGTGTGTGTGTGTGTGTGTGTGTGTGTGTGTGTGTGTGACAAATAAACACTACAACGCTCCTTACAGGACAAACTTTCTTTCAGATGGTCCCCATTACGCTATTACATAATGGCGAAACAATTACTTTCTTCAAGCGTTCAAGTCAAATTAATTAGATAGGGACACAACAGACAAATCCTCTGGTCAAAGAGAACAACATTTAAAGTGAATTGAAAATGGTAACACCTTCTGTATTACATTTTAGAAACGGATGTGGGGAGGGGGGGGGGGGGGGGTAAGTGTCCAAACCGGACACTGATAATGCTAAACCGGAAGCCACAAAAACATTCACTGTGACTGTGTTGCTATGGTATATTATAAGTTCTATCACAATATCATATATTTACTCCGTTGCCGAGTTTTGGAAATTACAAGCTCTTCTTGGTGGTGACTGCATCTTGGTCTGTTTCTTTCGAATATTTGTTATTTTGTTCACATGTTCATATTATTGTATTATTCATATTATTATATCTGATAAAATAACATTAACAACTGTGATAGTGTTCCAACACCTTTTTTAAATACAAATACAAAATAAGACATGCAACCACTAGAGGGCAGTCCTTTCCTATGTGGTGTATATGGGGACGAGTATGGTCATTCTACAGTTTTAACAGGCACAGAGACTAAGCTAATTAATCAATACATTTCTTGTGAGGAAAGCTATCCAACTGTCATTGTTATATTTTTTTGCCATGCAGTTTAGCAGTACAATTACCGAAAAGCTCCTCCCATCCGTACGGAAAACGCTAGAAAAACGGTGACTCTCTGAATCCATCCCCAGGTTTTCAAAATGACCGGCGTCCGATCTTCCTTTGATCCAGCCCGGTAGTTTCTTCCCGCTCAAATCCATTCTTGCTGCAGGGAGGAGCGACGTGAGTGCAGTTGCGATGAGCATCATAGGCTGCATTTAAGGAAACGGGCAACCACAGCACTTTTTGACTTTCCATACTGTTCTAGAATCGGCACTATACGTTGTATATACATTTCAAGGATGATGTGTGGTGTGGGTTCCATGAACGACGTTTCGCTTTGAAACCGCCGACGGGGAATCTCGTGTCTAGTTGAGAGAGAGAGAGAGAGAGAGAGAGAGAGAGAGGGAACCTTCAATTATTTCCTGCGCCAAGAATCCCAAAGACATGGTCATTCCATCAAATCTGTGGTAAGGCACATCTCTATCACACAACTGCCATTCTTACCGACACGCGTAAACAAAAGGTCGCATACAACCGTGGTGTATGTAACGCGTTGACGCAGAACAACCGCTTGAAACCATCTCCCAGGCTGCTTCAGCCAAGCATCTCATCCTATTGTATTTGCATCCTCAGTGAATCACCGAGGACCGGTCAGACATGACCACCTTGCTACGGAAAGCCTGCTGCTGCTGCTGCTGCTGCTGGTCAGCATGAGGAAGCGTCGCGGTGGGTTTTCAGTGACCCCGAACACGTTAATTTATAGTGTAATTTATAACGCAGAGTTATGAAACCTCAAACCAGGCCGACCTGGAGGGACACGGCGAGAGGGCTACCAGCCAAACGGTGACTTTGATAGAAGACACATCGCGTATAATGCGTCACTGACATCTTTTATTTTTCTCCCACATCATGTTTGGTCGCGTTTGTTAATTGGTCATTAACATGCTATTATTCATAATTAGCTGCTTTCACGCTCCTTCCGGCTCTGTCTACATAATTAGCACCAAGTCACTTTCCCTTAAAAAAAAATCCCGAGAATACAAAGTAGAGGCGAATGTAAAGACATTGTTCAACACATTTTTATTCTGTTCTTGTGTTGTTTAGTGAAGGTCAATGACTGACTTTGCAGTGGTTTAAAATAGACTTGGTCCCTATAAATTAACCAGCAGGAGAGTTGACTGGGAAGTGAAATGGTTTTGCAGTAACTCAGTGGCCCCCTTTCTTACGTAGGACTCGCTTTGATCTGCAGCGTGATTGATGTTCTGATCTGGGCCTCATGCTGAAGATGTCCCCGTTTACTCAACATGGAATATTTGTAATTCTTTTATTTTATTTTGTGCTCGGTGAGAACACTGTAGATAGCTACCGTTTAGCATCATTTTTTTTTTGAACGATCACAGTTTTAAACATCCTTACCACTGGTTTATTTGTTTGCCAGTTGACGGTTTCCCCTTAACCAAGCCACTGCTATCTAGGTAATAGAGTAGGCTGGTGGGGTCATTAGCAGTTATCAGTTCAATATCCATCCGGCTAATTCAAATTAAACTCTGCTGAAACACCATATTGGGAATTGAAGATCAAACTAGCTGATGCCTCAGTAACATTCATTTCTTAGCGATATGATCATAGTTTACTGAAATGTTACTTATTTCCTCTTTTTGGAACATTAATCTGTATGTCATGAGTCTTTATGACACTTGTAAAGAAGGCAGACACAAACCAATAGGCCTACACTAGGTTCAGCCTTTGAACATCAGCCTGTTAAGTTTTCAATTTGCTTTTTACATTTCGCGAACATTGCAGTGCAACCTCGGATGTTGTGTGGCCACTTGTCACATATTATTCTCTTTACAGGCCCATATATGTACGTAGATGTTGCACATCCACGTTCTTTTAACACCGCACACACCCATACAAACAACTTCCATCAACCATTGCAGTCTATATTAAGCCTTTATTAATGTATGCATTATTACCCGGTGGTAAATTAGACCCAAACATGTAACCTGATCCAGTGAGGTTGCTTCTGTTGGTCTACTTCAATTATGCAACAGCCAGGGTCCGTCAGCAAAACCTGTTGTGGGCCGCTGGTCGATACTGTGTACAGCAGTCTATTGAAGCCTTGTTCCTTGCAGGATGGACCAGTGTTGAGTGCACCTGTCCTCCAGTTATGCATGATTCATTTACAATGTCCACACTCTGTACAGTAACCTCTTGAATCAAAATTCACCCCAGATCACGACTAATCGGACTATGATGTTTGGGGCTATGATGCATTCAGAGACTAAGGGATAGGTTTCTGTGAGTGACGTAAACAAAAACAACAATTTCCCCACCTTGCAACATTGCATTTCAGTGGCAATGTTACGGCAACATCTGCAACTCGTTAGGTTGGTTGGTTACTGTGGTCATGAAATCAATGGCTATTGCACAATCTAGGCACAACAATATTAAGTTACGCTTACATAATGTTCGGATCATGATATAACATTTGGTGTGTCGAGTATTTGTACTGCTATATACATTATATCTGGCACCAGGCATTAGATAAAAGGCTTAAGGATTAAAAGCTTGATTATCAATTACCTCGAATTCTCTTCACCTAATACTACATAGCACTATAAACTAATACTATGTAAAACAACTACTTTCTTATGTGTCTTTAATGAGCATCGTGGTTTATACTGATCGGTAGTATCCACAGTGTGTTAAGTCATCATTACATCATCCATTCTAAAATGTTGATGTGACCTGGGCCCCTCCTGGCTTTATGGTGTATTGCATCGCATCACAACAAGGATCTCAGCTCATATCCAATTTCACACAACAAAAAGGAAATGTATTCCACCCAACATATTAGTTATTAGAAGATGGGATTTACCAAGCGTGTAATGCCAATAGTTAGATAATTTAATCAACAAAGTACACAGAACAGTTACCTCTGTTGCTGTCGTTTTTGTTATTTCAATTTCTTTGTTTTGCTAACTGAATTGTACTTTTCAGTTTCTTCTGACCTCGGCTACCCGCTGTGGATAATTAATACCGTCCCGTCGGAGTAGATTTAATGATTGCTTTTTCATTATGGCCCTATTAGTCTCTGACAGCGCAGGGTCCCCAGAAGTAACGGTCTACATCGTCCTATCCAGCGATGCAGTCCATCGCGTCATCGATTCATCCGACCGAACTCCCCGAGAGAAACCTCTCGACACCAATATGTTTTTATTAAGTGAACTATGAATTCAACCCATCGTTTGTTTTGCGAAGCCTCTTGGTTTGGTGCCCTGTAAACTAGCGATTCAAGAGCTTGTGGAACTAGCTGGGTCTTTGTTGAAGTAGTGCAAGACTGTCAGTTGTTGTTGTTTGTCAGTTTGTTTCACAGAGTCGAGGCATTGAAAGAATCTCCAGAGAGGGTTTCCCGTTGCAGCTCAGACACAAGTGTTATTGTTGCCTCCAGAAATGGGCAGCTTTTTATTGCGCCATGACTTATGCTAGTAAGCGTTGTGTACTAGCCATGCGTCTACTCTGAATCTAACACCTGTCATTCGGTCATCCCCAGAACCATATCAACCAGTTTGGTTTACAGGAAAAAAACATTTCGGCCAAAAACCAGTACTGAACTGAACTTTGTTCCTTGCTGTAAGTTACAATGGCAATATTCCAAATGCTAAAAAGAGCCTATACTGCTAGCTGCTTTCACTGCTGTGTACAGAGGAGTAGGCCACTTCCTTACTACTGGGGGCAAGAGAGCACCAGAGCGAGGGTGGAGCCAAGGCACAGGCCGTTCTTTGTCAAGGTTCAGAAAAGCGGGAACCTCAACAAGCTAACTGACTGTTGTGGTGGTGGATATCTGGTGGGAACGCACACAGCGTCTTACAATTATGGTCAGAGCACAGCGTCTTTTAGTGCTCATTTTGCCCCCTCTTAAGAAGTCTTAGTTAAGCTGACCTCATCTACCACAGTAGTTTGGAGTTGAACAAAGGTGGGAAGCCCCTTTGCAACTTGAGGGTGAATTCAGGAAGGAACGTTACATTCTGCTTCAACTTCCCCCACCCATTTCAGCCTCAAGAGAGCAGATGTTTAGTTTAAAGACAGTTGGACCGCCCTTTCTACAATTTCACCTTGTTAAAGGAGAAGGTGTTACCATTTTCAATTCACAGAAATCACCACAGGATTTCTGGTCTGTTGTGTCCCTGTACAATAACTTTGACTTTAACATCATGAACGCTTGAAGAAAGTCATTGTTTGTCGCCGTTATGTAATAGCGAAATGGGGCCCAACTGAAGGAATGAAAGTTTGTCCTGTAAGGAGTGTTGTAGTGTTTCTATTTGGGGATCGATCTGAAGTACGTGATGAAAACATATATGACGACACTGACGTAAAGTATTCACTCTGATATGCTTTGCAATTGATCTAGAAACCTAGAAAAAATAAGTTAGTGCTTTGCAGAGGCCCATGGTCATAGCAGTACATTCTCTATAAGTTTGCGTACACACACGCGCACACACACACACACACACACACACACACACACACACACACACACACACACACACACACACACACACACACACACACACACACACACACACACACACACACACACACACACACACACACAGTGCTTGTTTAGTACACCTATCCACATGGGAGAGCTCAGTTATTTCTTTACCTCCACCTTGGAGCAACATAATCACAGTGGCTGGATTAAGAAGATTAACCTGGCTGACTAGCAAAGTCCAGCGTGAAGATTCTCTTTACATGCTAACTGGTACAGTACAGTAGCTCTCCGCTCGCCATAAACAGGGACCCAATATGTATTGGTTGCTCTGCAAACTTGGATGAAGGGATGAATGCTAACGCCATGGATTCAACATTTATAGTGGAGATGTTAATTGTTATTACAGGTACAGGATAACATGGTCAAGCCGTCTTGTTTATGCTAGGAATGGTTATTAAATTGACTACACTTAGCGATCACAGTGATATTGTATAGTAAAGATATTTAATTCACATACATATAGAATAGAGATGTTTCTATTTAGCAGTGGTAGTTGGTTTCATAATGTCTACAGCTCTACGTTATGGAAATATTTAGGAGTTTAATCATTTAATGGTATGAAATATATGCACATCAATCAAAAACGACACACGGAGACGATAAATGATCCTTTTTGTTGAAGGTTATTACTCCCCTGTTACTGTTTGGCTCACACCTTTTTGTGTGTGTGGGTGTTCCCGGCATGCATGTGTGTGCGCCTGGGCATGTGTGTGCGCCTGGGCATGTGTGTGCGCCTGGGCATGTGTGTGCGCCTGGGCATGTGTGAGCGCCTGGGCATGTGTGTGCGCCTGTGCATGTGTGTCTGCCTGTGTGTCTGTGTGTGCATGTTTTCTGGTTCTGGCTAGATTGACATCGATACGATGACTTTCCTCTTTTTTGTTTACGCTTCCACTTTTAAAGAGAATGTTAGTTATGTCCATTTTTTAGTAGTGAGAAGTAAGAATCCCTTGCTGACCAACCAAGCGTATAGGAATCCTTGCTTGGGCCTGCTTCCTTATAAGGTCAAGGGGAGCGCCTCTATTTAATAGGCTAAGTGGAAGATTGTATTGTAATGGACTTAGCAGCTAGCCTTAGCTCAGATCCAAGTTGACTCAATGCTAGAACAATGGGTAGCTAGCTTACTGATTAGCAAGCTAAAGTTAGCAAACCAAAATTGTGTGTGTGTGAAATTGTGGCAAAAGTCGCATTGGAGCGTGCATATGGAGAGATTTCACAGAGCTGGGCATAGCAGGGGGTGTTCTGTCACATGTCACTGAATCACAGATGTATCCTATCATAGCACGAATGCAGGCCTGAATCATCTGTGTATAGCGAAGCTAGCAGTCTACTGTGATGTGCAGGCTCCTTATCAGTCTCTTTGTCGTGCGCAGCAAAAGCAAGCCTACTGATCTTTCGTGTAGCTGTATCTGTGTTAACGCTCTCAGGCACGTCTCAGATACAGATTGTTAGTTACGCACTACAATGATTTGTTGGTAGAAATAGGGTTTGTCGGTCATTGAATGGTTGGTTGCAATGGATGGTTTATTCAAACAGTTGGATTCTTTCATTTCTGTTAAGTTACTTGACTATTTATTTCCTTTCATTATTATTAGTAACAAATCAACTAAAATAAAATAACATAAAATAAACGACCAAGTTACTAACGTTACAGGTCATGTGACCAACGCCACGCAAGAACAACTTGGACCAACATGTTTCAATGTAATATAAACCAGGATGGTTCCTCACTGCCCATCTGCTCCTGACAGGGCATCGACGAGGCAACATTAGCCTTGTTTATGAATTTGTTACGCTGGATTCCCAGCGGCGGGCTAACGCGGGGGCTAACAGGCTACATCACAGACGAGGTCAAAGAGATGTAACATTTCAATCTTCTGATCCGCTGATGCCTCTCTGCTCGCTGGTCTTCACAGCTCATCATTCTCCCTCATCCAATTGTCGGCAGGCACTTACTTAATTAGACGGGGTATGGGCATAAAAACACGGTGGGGAAAACAACGGGCTTTCAGGGAACAGTAGTAGTGTGTAGTCAACGAGGGCCTGGCTTGGACAATAGCGATTGTCAGCACTCTCCAGCAGGCATAATGGAAGGCCTCTCTGTAATGCAGAAGGTAAAGAGAGGAGAGGAGGATTAAAAGCCTTGCTTCCCAAAATAGACCCGAGAAGACGGGGTTTGAAGGGCTTGGGAAGAAGGCCCAGGCGTTCACCTTTGCAGGAAAGAAACGTGATTTATCGGCCGTTTGAGGTTTAATCGTGTGGCTTACACCTTTCTAACAGATTTTAATTACATCCAATGGTGGGGTGAAGAGAGGGGAGAAGAGGATTAGGAGGAGGGAAGGGCGGTGTTGTTTCGAGAGTGAAACTTTCCGCTCATTGTGTCCTCCTGGTTTTGTTTGTGTGTTATTTTCAGATGAGCGGGTTGTGAGTGCAAGGAGGACGTGTGCTGCCGTACTTTCCCAGAGGATGCTGCTCTGCTGAGGGAGGACCGACCAGGGACCCCCCCTCCCCGCCACCCACAGGGACCCTCCGTCAGGGACCCAGCATGTCTTACCACCACCAACACTACCAGCGCCGCACCATGAGCTCGGAGGAGAGGTGCGCCACGCCGGTCAACAAGACCTCCACGCCGACGCACAAGAGCGCCTCCTCCTCCTCCTCCTCACAGCGCGACAGCAGACAGGTGAGACCCCGTCCCCCTGTCTCCAGGTGAGACCCTGTCTCCATTTGAGACCCCGCCCCCCTCTCTCCAGGTGAGACCCCGCCCACCTGTCTCCAGGTTAGACCCCGCCCCCCTGTCTCCAGGTGAGACCCCGCCCCCCTGTCTCCAGACGAGGCCCCGCCCCCCTTTCTCCAGGTGAGACCCCGCCCCCCTCTCTCCAGGTGAGGCCCCGCCCACCTCTCTCCAGGTGAGGCTCCACCCAGCCACCTCTCTCCAGGTGAGGCTCCGCCCACCTCTCTCCAGTGGGCTTCTGGGCCATCAGAGTGCTGTGAGGTCACACTGTGTACATACATACATACATACATACACATGAAAGTGCAGTGCACACACAAAAAGGGCTATCTTGCCATGTTGTGGTGATACTGCTTTCACCCACAAATTTTACTTCTTTATTTCTTTGCCAAACACTGAACTTCACAAAATCTTCCACCATAACATACATTTGGTCCGTGAAATGTTATCTCCCCATCCCAAACAATGCGTGAAGCCGGTCTAAACCTTTGCAGAGTCCTAGTAAACCATGAACTCTGCAAAGTATCTGTGGCGATCCCTGCTGCCCAAATGTCTGTGGCGATCGATCACAACACACACGCAATCCGCCGAATGAAGTTCTCAGCCCGCATTGTGCCCGCTTAACTTCATCTGGGCTGCTGCTGTGTCACCACCACCACCACCACCACCACCACCACGCAGAAACAGGACACTGGAGCCTCTGACATCACTGCTTTTCCACTGGCACTGGCGCATGAATAATTCATGAGGACCAGACGGGCTTGGCGGTGGAGACTGAGCAGAACACGCGGCATGCTCTGGTATGCCGAGGTGGGGGAAGCCTGCTTCTCCACCCGTAGCATGAGAGGGTGGTGCTGGGAAGAGTGGGGGAAGGACGACAGTATTGGGAGCGAGGGTACTGGTGGAAGCACATTTACAGCTGATCTTCTGGTTTGATGAGACGGATAGTCGACTCTTTCCACCCTCTCCCTTGCTGTCTACTTGGGTGGTTACCGGGTAGCCTAAATGTTCAAGGGTTTAATTTGGTGTTCATAGGTCGTCCTTAATAATCCATGGTCTTTACATTAATTTTACAGATTCATATTTAATATACTGTACATGTCATAAGCGGCATGCGATATATATTGAGAATGTTGTCTGCACAAGTTTGTGTGTCTTCAGTTTGTAAGTATTTTGATTTATGATTCACTCCTCATGTTCATTTAGCTGTACTGCTGATTCATGCTGTCTATTGTGATCGATGCCGTGACTACAATGTGGACGTCTTAACAAAAGGACAACATTTTGAAAAGGTCTCCCCGGCACGGACGAATACAACACATCTCAACACGCAAGCGTCGTGAATCCTAGCACAGACAACTCCTTCGTTTTCTTGACAAACCCCGAAACGTTTCTGATCAATCTCCCTTGTTTCTCTTGCGGAACCGACTGGCGCGGTTCACAGTATGTTGCATAGGGCCTCCTGCGACGCCGTCCCCCTGATGCCCGCTGCTCCCGTCACTGGACGCATGAGATCCAGTGATGGCAGAACAATGGGCATCGCTGCTCTCGGGTAGGGGGGGGGAGTCCCGAGGAAGCACATGAGACGAAGACGAAGATGAAGAAGCGGCAGGGAAAAACACCAGTACCTTGGTGCTTTTGGGTCAGGGGTGTTCTGAGCTTTAGTCCCCTGTTCTGGTCGGAGATCAGTACGTGTGTCTCACCCCCCCCCCCCCCCCCCCCCCCCCCTACTCTGGAGACCCTCATGAGTAAGAAGAAGAAGCCGCAGCAGAAACACAACACAGAGAGACAGACGCCTTGACAGAGAGACACACGGACAGCCAGAGCTGATGTTAACATGCTGCATGTCGCCTGACTACGCAGTGTCCCGCTTTACTCAAAGTACTCTCATTTGTGCAATGTCAGTCAGTTAAGTTGTTTTGGTTTAAAACATTTTGAGTGATGATAAGGAACATGGCCTGGCCTCTTTGCGTCTCAATAACCCGGGAACATCCCTCCCACGTAGCGGGTTGGTTCGATTTATGACAGCAAAGCAATCGATGAAGCCATTCATTCTCCTCCCCTTGGAGCGGATCTGCAGACAGATTCCGTTTTCATGCTGATGCCCAGAACGCCCGCGGCGATGGGAGCGTATCTACGACGACGTGGCATGATGAAACGCGGTCTCTTAGCGACGAGTGGGAAATGTGAATGAAAGCCACGCTCGTCAAGCTCTCGTTGCCGCCCGCCGTTATCACCGTGCGGCTTCGGAAACGGCAGCCCTCGGAAGCCGTTGTCCTCTGATGGCTGTGCGCTGGCCGCAAGGGCTGACAGACCTTCAGCGCTGACAGACCTTCAGCGCTGACAGACCTTCAGCGCTGACAGACCTTCAGCGCTGACAGACCTTCAGCGCTGACAGACCTTCAGCGCTGGCCTTTTTGCCATCATCTCTCTGAGGCCACTTTGGCCACACCTAGCATGGCCACTCGTAGGCACGATTGCTTTCTCAAGACATCCAGATGGTTTTTAAGACCACTCGAGAATGGGGGGGGGGGGGGGGGGGGGGGGGGGGGGATTTGCTGCCGGTGTATGATGACGTCATTGGCTCAGTCACAAGGAACAACGTGAAGGCGTACCGTGGCAGTACAGCCGAAAAACACAAGGAGGTGGGACATACTCGCAGGACATGCTTTAACAAATGGCAGTGTAGTGTGGATTGATTATAGGTTGTTACAGGTTGTGTGTGTTGTTCACAGGTTGTCGTGTGTTTATTTGTTCGTTAACCATAGTCATAATGGTGTGTAGGAGTGAGCACGGCAAGAAGCTGTTGAAGCCGTTTTGTAAGTGAGCTGTTTTATATATCAAGTTATGTATCGTTTTATTATCCCTCCAGGCCAAATCTGGAATAGCCTAGTTTGTAAGCAGGGTAAGAGCTGTCAGTTTTTCGTTCTGTCCCCTATAGGGCTTGTACATCACACTGCATCATGGGATGTTTGTGCTGGCAATACTCCGCCATATTGAGAGGACTCAAAAGAGTAGTAGTACTGTAAAATCCCTATCAACGTAAATATACCGTAACCTCGGGCTAATGAAAACGTTGTGTTGCCATGTCTCACGTGCGAAACGCTGGGGACGTTTCAAACACAACAATGGCCACCCATAGCGACAAATTATTTCCAGATTTAATTAGTAAACAAAGACCAAAAAACCATGACTGCCAACATAATAACTAACATTCCAACGCTCCTATGCTTCCAAAATGGCGGCGGTCGTCATTGCGATGTGACGCAGCGATGTCAAGCCCTGTTTGTTTGGTGTCGAGCCATCCTGTAGATGGAGGGTAGATGGAAGGCTCTGTTGACCAGTCTGTATTTACATCGCCCTGGAGAGCCAAGCTTAGGTCTGTATTAAGTGTAGGCATTGTTTTGCTTCGTTAATGTAATACATGCTCTACTCTGCAACGCTTTTGTTATGAAACCTCCCATGCCCATTTGGTGAGTGGTTTCCAGCAGTCGAAAATGCCTCCCGTGTACAGCAATTTCAATTCTAGATGCACATATTGCCTGGAACCACCAAGGCAATGTTAAGTACCTTTCAACACAACGTGATGGACTTTTACTTGTGTAATTGGACTTTGCCTGAAATGTTCTCTTTTCCCCACACCCCTAATGTAATCGAAAGAAATTGTTTTTCATGGAATTATGTCCTTGAAATAATGCAACCACTACCATGCGTGTCAGATGAGGCCTCTTGGTTCAGTATTTATATAATGTTAATATATAGTACATTTTATGATTCCTACACTCTTCCACTTCCTGGACATTCTGTATGTGATGTTGAACCCCATTGGCTGAGGCTAACATAGCCCATAAGCATGGTAGTGGCTTAAACTCTCTGTGTAACTCTCTGTGTGTCTTGATGCCTGTGTCTCACTGAAGCGCAAATCTATCCATTGTATTTTAATACAGAACCTGATCCAGAATGATGCAGGTGCTCTTGAGCCTTTGAAAGCCCAAAGCTAACAGCGACCATCTGCTGACCTATCAATAGACAGAGAACTCACTCCCCCCTCCTCTCTATTCCATGACCTCACTTAGCTCGAGGCCTGTGTATTTAGGAAAATACACACACAGGTCCTCTCAGGCAAGTTGGCAGGTTGCACTTGTTGGCTAATTGTCTGTAAATTAGCCCTGTTTGCATTGCAGGTAACTGTTACCTAATCTCTAATGGTGTCACCATGGCACCCCTTCCCCCTCCTACTCCCTAGTCGCTGCTGAGAGAGCAAGATAGTGCAGTGAGATCCCATAATGACTCCTGCGGTGTAATGGGCCTTATTCACCTAGCGGCCATCTTGGTTCTGATTACTAGCTGGGTAGTGGAACTGAATGCGTAATTCCGTATTCAATGACCCCATACAGCATATTCATGAATGTAACGTTGGATTTGAGACCAATTTTTGCAGCAGCCTCTCAATGTGAAGACAATACGAAGACGCCTTCATTACAAACTCATGGTGTGAAGGAGTCTTTTTTTTCTTCAGTTTCAGAGTAGCTGTGCAGTCTGTAATAGTTTGATCTCAGAGATGGCAGAGAGAGTCTGTTTTTGGTTTGCCTCATTTTATTTGTTCGCAGAATAATTCAAAGATGGAAAACACCCGCACGAACATACAAGAGATTGATGTGGTTGATCTGGTCTAAAGGCCTCCATGTGCAGAGCAGCACTGGCTGTGGTACAGAGTCACCAGCCATTAGACTGGGCTCTGCTGCATCCATATTTATAGGGCTGATGTAGCCTAAGGCATCCCCATGGAAGGTTTGTCCTTTCTTGGTCTTAAGGAGACCTCACCTGTAACAGATTGATGCGTTGCTGCATTAAGTATGCGCCATTCCTAGCCACTGCACCACCGTGACCTGCCTATTGAACGCCGTTCTGTGTGCTGGAATCCAAACCCTGAGCTCTCTCTGGGCACGAACACGGACGCTGAACCAAGAGCGGGTGATTGACCTTCGCTGGCCTTCGAAAGTAGGCAATCATAGATTACACCTCATTAAGTATTTTCGTTGTATTATTTAGCGTTTTCCTCTTGTTTGACCCCCATTCCGTTGAAAAGGTCATGTCAGGGGGTCGTACCCGTCCTATCCTGGACATTACAAACGCAATGAGAAGAGGAGCACTGGTGCGTGGCTTCAGATCCATCAAGGTCAACATCCAGGAGGCAGGCGTCCATACCGGCTGCTGTATTCATTTAATTCCAATGTCTGATGCCTGACTAAAATGTTCTGCTTAGTCGTCCAATCAGTTGTTCCTTTCTGCCCAGCAAGCCCGCCTGTTTATTTGTCTTTTGTCGTAGTGCAATGCAGATTGGGATGTTTTCCAGCGGACTCTCTTCACTAAGTGGTTTAATAGCAGACTCTTGAGTCTGGGTCGCGGCGCTCCGTGAATGCTCCGTGCGGAGATCTGAGTGCGGCGGGGGTGGGGGGGGGGCGGGGGGGGGGGGGGGGTCGTGTAACGAAGAAGCATCGATGTATTGATTAAGCCTGCGACCGGTATCGGAACAGCCCCTGGACCGGCGTGCTTCATCACCACGAGACGGGAACGCGCCTCATCCGTCGTCACACGCGCCGCGAAGAGACCGCGAGCGTTGGCTGCTTTTTGGACGCCGGCTCGGCGGGTGCAGTGCGGTGTACGGCTCCCGGTGTCCGTGGCCCGTTTGCGCCGGGCTAATAAAGGGAGCGACGGCGGTTGGTGGCGGCGGAGGAGAATGACCCCCGTTAGTGGACGGATCTGGATCACTTGGTCGTGACATTAAACAAGCTGTGGTCTCTGTGCGCTCGCGGCCCTGAACAGCGGGAGTTGTGTTATCAAGTTGTGGAACTCGACAGCTGCAGAAAAGTCACATTAAGTTACAGTCATAACACTAAGAAAACAAATAGGAAGATCTTATTTGTCTTATTGTTATTTTTAGGTGTTGTTCTGTTTGATGGCGCCTGATTTAAGCATGAATTCACAAGGCTGTATGTATGCCAAACACCATGTGCGTACATTCTTAGCATCGGTGGCCCCAGTGGGAATCGAACCCTTACACACTTAAGCTGAATTTACAGCTCTAGGTACAGCATGTTTGTGAAGATCTTGTACAGTTCCCTGCTCGACCAATCGGCGTTTACTTGGACTAACCTCCTCAGAGGAGAGCGACCCATTGCTAACCTCCGGGAGGACGTCCACGATCTGCAAAAGGAACAGATCTCTGTGTGGTGATCTTTTGGCTCTTTCGGGCTGGACGCAGAAGTGTAACTTGGCCCCTACAGCGTTGATGCCGTTCTCTACCAGTGGATCCACACAGGAAACACAGAAAACACACAGAGGGAGTTCCTCTTGAAGGCACGTGCGTCCACCGCACACACACACACACACACACACACACACACACACACACCCCCTGCTAGCGTCACACTCTGTCTACTTTACGACCCGTTACCCCACGTCTAAGTAAACGACCAGGCCGGCTGTTTTCCCTCCCCCCTGACCTCCGAGGTCCTCCCTGGGCGGGATGTCCCACGCGTGACCTCACAGCGCCTGCGATGCGGAGGAGGCCGTTTGATTTGCCGACCGGGCACAAGCAGGAAGCGTAGAGAGAGGTGAAAACCAAAAGCTAATGGAGGGGAAGTGCTGAGGTCAGCAGGGGGGTTGTAAATGGATGAGGGGGGGGGGGGGTTCTCCAAAACGATTTAAATCCGTTGATCGACTAATGACGGGCTGTAGCACCACTGTTGTCTCTGCGTGTCAAGAAGGCCAACGACGGGAGGCGGGAAAGGCATTTTAATAAATGATGTGCCCCTCCAGGCGTGAGGCGTGCGGAGATGAGCTCTGACACGGCGTTGTGTGTCTCTCCTCCTGTCCCTAGGAGGCAGACAGCTGGGAGATCATCGAGGGCCTGAAGATAGGCCAGAGCAACGTGCAGAGACCAGACAAACACGAGGGCTTCATGCTGAAGAAGCGGAAATGGCCCCTGAAAGGCTGGCACAAGGTACGGGTCCGGGGCCCACGGAGACTTTGTACTTATTGGAATTGATTTATTTTGTGGAAGAGGGGCCGTTAAAATGTCAAGCAGTGCCTTGTCTGTCAATAGAGAAAAAGGTGTCTCCTCTCTCTCTCTCTCTCTCTCTGTCTCTCTCTCTCTCTCTGTCTCTCTGTCTCTCTCTCTGTCTCTCTCTCTGTCTGTCTCTGTCTGTCTCTGTCTCTGTCTCTGTCTGTCTGTCTGTCTGTCTGTCTGTCTGTCTGTCTGTCTGTCTGTCTGTCTGTCTGTCTGTCTGTCTGTGTCTCTCTCTCTCTCTCTCTCTCTCTCTCTCTCTCTGCATTTCTTCAGGACAGACTTTTCACCTTACATTTCTACATATAAATTACATGTACAGTTTTCTTTTGCGGTGCCACTGCTGCCTTTGACCTTGTAAAATGCAGGAGGCAGACCCGAATGAAGAAAGTCGAGACGCATACAAAACACAAAAATACAACCACACAAATAAATCAATAATTAAATTATATTCCACCATGAATGCATTTTATCCACATTAATAGGGAGGTGAATGAAATGCTGTGTGAGGCACTGGAGAATTGGGCTATCCCAGTGACATTGATCAAAGTAATCTATAATATGATCATTGGGATAGGTATGACAAGATGGGTCTTATATTAATTCAAGAATTCAAGAGTTATTCATGAATTGTTCAATAACAACTTTTACTATTGCAACTCTGTTACGTAGTAATGGCTTCAGTTTAATTTGTTTTACTATGCAACTCTGTTACGTAGTAATGGCTTCAGTTTAATTTGTTTTACTATGCAACTCTGTTACGTAGTAATGGCTTCAGTTTAATTTGTTTTACTATGCAACTCTGTTACGTAGTAATGGCTTCAGTTTAATTTGTTTTACTATGCAACTCTGTTACGTAGTAATGGCTTCAGTTGAATTTGTTTTACTATGCAACTCTGTTACGTAGTAATGGCTTCAGTTTAATTTGTTTTACTATGCAACTCTGTTACGTAGTAATGGCTTCAGTTTAATTTGTTTTACTATGCAACTCTGTTACGTAGTAATGGCTTCAGTTTAATTTGTTTGTTTACAGCGCTTCTTTGTTCTGGACAATGGTATGCTGAAGTACTCCAAGTCTCCCATCGATGTAAGTACAAACCAGGGGCAACAGGAACCAGGGACTGTAGTAACCAGGGGCTACAGGAACCAGGGGCTGTAGTAACCAGGGGCTACAGGAACCAGGGGCTGTAGTAACCAGGGGCTACAGGAACCAGGGACTGTAGAAACCAGGGACTGTAGTAACCAGGGACTGTAGTAACCAGGGGCTGTAGTAACCAGGGGCTACAGGAACCAGGGACTGTAGTAGCCAGGGGCTACAGGAACCAGGGACTGTAGTAACCAGGGGCTACAGGAACCAGGGACTGTAGTAACCAGGGGCTACAGGAACCAGGGACTGTAGTAACCAGGGGCTACAGGAACCAGGGACTGTTGTAACCAGGGGCTGTAGTAACCAGGGGCTACAGGAACCAGGGACTGTAGTAACCAGGGGCTACAGGAACCAGGGACTGTAGTAACCAGGGGCTGTAGTCTAACATGTGTTATGGAACATGATATCTCTCCCAGGAGATTTGCTGCAGTTAAGTGTTACACAAACTAGCCTCATTGTTTGTGTGTGAGGAGTCCATATAATAACACCACTACCAGTTCCAATATGAACACCAACCATTTCGGAGGAAAACAGAACTGCTGCTCTAAGTTCAGATGCCGACACCAGGAGTTTCACACTTCCTCTGCTCTTCCTCAGATCCAGAAGGGTAAACTGCACGGCAGCATCGACGTGGGTCTGTCCGTCATGTCCGTCAAGAAGAAGGCCCGGCGCATCGACCTGGACACAGAGGAGCATATCTACCACCTGAAGGTGAGGCCCAGGACGGCGGTCCAACCAGCACTTTGACATTCTCACTCGTAACCCCATCGGAATGGGATTAAGGCAATCGTTCAGACTGAATCGAATCCATCTGTACTCATGTAAACGCCCTTAGTTCGGTAAAGCGGTGGGGTTTGCTGCCGGGGAATTGCACGGTTAAGACGAGGGAACTTGATCGTCATTTGATGTACTTTGTCATCTAAACACCGTCACCACATCACACGTCAGTGTATTCATTGTGCGCATGCGTCGAAAGAGGCGGACATTCACGTCACATCCACCCGCGCAAAAGCGCCCTGTCAGCGTATTCGTTGGCGGCCATGTAAACGCGGTCCTCAGCGTGGAAACACCCTACACGGAGTACACCCCCCTCAATCAGACGAGAGTGCACATGTCGACCCAGGATGGCTCTCCCCTGTCGGCAGGTCAAATCCCAGGAGATCTTCGACGCCTGGGTGTCCAAGCTGCGTCACCACAGGCTGTACCGCCAGAACGAGATCGTGCGTTCCCCGCGCGACGCCACCGTCCGGATGTTTCCGCCGCCGCCGCCGCCGCTGCCTCCTCCTCCGCCGGCGCCGGCGCCCGCAGCGGTGGAGTCCCCGCAGCCTCCCCCCCCCGCGGTGCACGAAGTCAAGGTCAGCCGCTGTGGCGCATTCAGCGCTTTTCACCAGAGCCTCTTGAGGAAATCCTGTTAAATTGAGGTAGCGCTAGTGGTGGTGGTAGGTTTTTATTGCATTGTTTTAGTGGTAATTAGGTCCAATTTATGAAAAGATTATTAATCAATAAATGATTAATTTGTATAATAGAATTAATTTAGTATTCATTTATTCATTCACATTATTACATCAATGACTTTATTATTATATTATGTGGTCACTAGTCAGTTGTAAGTGGAGTGGTATTTCTGTTGTCACTGTTATACGAGAATTTGACATAACTGATGTCTAGTATTACATTTTCTGTTTACACTTGCTCTTTAGCCCAGGATAGGCTAGAACATGTGAAAATAGTGTCAATGGATTTCCAGTTTTGTTTACACATATTTGCTGACCTTTCCATCCAGCCGATTCGACAGAAAGCTAAGTTTCTCTTATTTTACTTCAGAGAAGCACTTGGTAAGAAACGTAGAAACACTATTGGCCTCGCCGTCATCTATCAATCAAGCACTCTATCAATTACACTAAGCCAGCAATACGCAGCTCATTAAAACGACTGACGTCGGTTTGCATGTCATTAGATATGCCGTCAATCCTGTAATGCCCATTGGAAATGGTAATTGTATCCCGATCGCTATCGCGTGGACATCAGGCTAAACGCTTTGTCTAGACGCTCGCTGCTGCGCTCCAAACCTGGGATCAAATCCCAACATGTCTAGGTAGTGTGGGAGTGTGTGTGTGTGTGTGCGTGTGTGTGCGTGCGTGTGTGTGTGTTTGTGTGTGTGTGTGCATGCGTGTGTGTGCGTGTGTGTGTGTGGGAGCATGGCTGGTAGGCTAGTCAGGTGTCCAGGCAGCTCCGGAGAGGGGAGTCTTAGCTCTCCTCTCACCCAATCAGAGGTGATCAGACGGCCTGCCTTGATGCCTGGATCTCTAACCCCTCTCCCTCGAGAGAGCAGGGGAGTACAGCGCCGTGAGACCCACTGCTTCATTATCAAAGACGGAGCGAAGATTATTCAGCAGGGTTATCACAATATGTCTGGGAGTTCATTCCCTCCCGCTTGAGCAGTGCAGAGTGAGAGATAAAGCGAAGGCAAACGGTAGAGAATATATAAAAACTGAATATTATATAGTCCAATATTTGTATTTATTTGCTAGTTGCCAACAGTAAATAAAAACAGATGGACTACATCTATCTAGCTGTCTATCTACCTGTCTGTCTGACCGTTCCTGTGAGTGTAGCACAATCCTAAATCTCCCCCCCTTATTAAAAATAAAATGTCTGTTTCTCCTCCTCCTTCTCCCCTCCTCCTCCTCCCTCTGCTCTTCCTCCTCCTCCCTCTCCTCCTCCTCTCCTCCTCCCTCTCCTCCTCCTTCTCCTCCTCCCTCTCCCTCTCCTCCTCTCATCCTCCTCCTGCCCCTCCCTCTCCTCCTCCTGCTCCTCCTCCTCCCTCTCCTCCTCCTCTCCCTCCCCCTCCTCTTCCCTTCCTCCTCCTCCTCCTCCTCCTCCTCCTCCTCCTCCTCCTCCTCCTCCTCCTCCTCCCTCTCCTCCTCCTCCTCTTCCCCTCCCTCTCCTCCTCCTCCTTCCCCTCATCCTGCTCCCGCTCCTCCCCCTCCCTCTCCTTCTCCTCCTCCCCCTCTCCTCCTCCTCCTCCCCTTCCTGCTCCTCCAGGCTAAGCCCAGTAACCTCCCTTGGCAGCCGGTGGCCCCCAGCAGCAGCAGCAGCAGCAGCCTGCCCGCCTCCTACAGTAACGGGCAGAGCAAGGTGGCCGCCTGGCTCCAGGAGTCTGAGGAGATGGACAAGTGTGCGGAGGGTAAGTGCCCCCCGTGGTGCTCCTCCTCCCCCTCCCCCCCCCCCCCTTCCTCCTCTACCAACCACTCCCCTAACCATCAAGTGGCTCATCCATCAGACTAATTTGAAC
Source organism: Lota lota (assembly GCA_026745465.1). Classification (NCBI taxonomy): domain Eukaryota; kingdom Metazoa; phylum Chordata; class Actinopteri; order Gadiformes; family Lotidae; genus Lota; species Lota lota. Next base: position 348,730 of record JACYXH010000421.1, on the reverse strand, counting down.
GGCTTAAGTGCCTTGCCCCTCCCCCCCATCCCCCTACACACACTCACACTCTTCCAGAGGAAATAGAAATAAAACATGAAGACAGAGAGGGGTTCCCCAGCCAACCAGGAGCACACAGTAGGGCGTTGTGGCTGGTGTACCTCCTAATAGTTTAGGGTTGGTTGTTAATTGATGAATATGTAGAGTACATGCATAATGCTTTCCATATGTGTGTGTGTGTGTGTGTGTGTGTGTGTGTGTGTATGTCCATGCGAGGGTGTGTGTATGTGTGTGCTCCTGTGTGTGTCTGTGTGGTGTGCTTGTGTGTGTGTGTGTGTCTGTGTGTCTGTGTGTGAGTGTGTCCATGCGAGGGTGCCTGTATGTTTCATGTCTGTGTGTTGTACTCCTTGTGACCTGTGTGTTATTGTGTTTCCAGAACTAGCTCGCTGCCAGTCCAGCCTGATCGAGTTGAGTAAGTTACTGCAGAGTCTGGAGATCCTCCAGCGGACCCAGTCTGCTCCTAACTTCACCGATATGCAGGTACCACACACACACACACACACACACACACACACACTAACACATACACACACTAATTCACATACACTCACATGCACACACACGCATATCACATGCACACTCTTGCAGGCACATAAACACACCACAAGTGCATTTATAAACATACACATCAAAGAAATATTTGAATCTCCTTGGAATGCTCCTGGGGATGTTATAGTAGAACCGTCAGGTTTTTAAGGGAGATTAATGTCTGTGGAACGCACTGTTGGCGGTATCGATGCTGGGTTCCTCAGGTATAAACCAAAGACTTTTTAACCGTCACTAATTTAAATCCGTTAAAAACCAATCATCCATCGCTGAAACCTTTTGACTGCCCTTTTCTCCCGCTTGATTTCTGAAAGAGTGCCTTCCCTCTCGCTAACAATGAGCCTAACGAAAAGGTGTAGTGGATTGCATTTCCTCGTATCAAGCGTGGGTTGACTCCACCGTTTGGTTACATGACGTTGTCTCTAAAGCAACGCACAACTCCATCGCCTTGAAGTTGTGTTTGGCTCCGCGCGGCTCACTGTGAACTTGGCTTTGCACCAAAGCTTGGCCTTCACTTCTGCTCTATTTGTTTTCATTTGAATCTGTTGTGTTTTTTGTTTTTTTTTATGCACCCCTACTAACCGCATTTTCCATATTTTGATCCACGTTTTGATTGGCCTAGACCAATTGCGTAGAGTTATCAAAGAAAGAGAAGCGGTTGAACCGAAGATGGAGAACAAAGAGTGTGGGCAAAGACTCTAAGTTCCGACTCCAGGTACATGTTTCACTCTGTCACCCATGCACCTGTGCTTCATAGATGTGTCAGTTAGGATGGGGATATTCATTTTAGATATTTACATTTAATTCGTATTTGACATATTTAGGGGCAGCGCACTGGCTAGGGTGTTTGACTCCCAGACGAAAGGTACAGGGTTCGATCCCCAATGTCCGCGGTCCACCTGTAGGCATCCTAGAGCAAGAGGTCCTTCCTGCTCCTTCAGGACTTTGACCTGAAGTCTCTGGAAGCTTCTGCTGAACGACGGAGATAATGTATAGATTTATTAGTCGTATTGGCTAAATGGTCCCCTGAACTTTTTTTATCCAGTTCTTCTAATGTAAATATGCTATGGTCCTTATGAACATCCAAAACTAGATATAATTTGCTGATTACTTGATGCATGTACGTAATAGACTTTCCACTATAAAAGTAAACATCGGAATTGACTGTAGATATTGTTACTGTTTATCTGAGCCTGTAGAAAGCGCAGCAAGATAATCTGTATTATTCTGACGTTAAAAACATTATCCCATCGCTTCTTGTTAGAAGGCGGGAGCATTCATACATTTGTGCTAACGAAATTGCTAAAGCTGAACGCTCACATTAACAAAGTGTCCCTTTGCAACACGAGTGGGTGGTGGAAGTGTTTCTGTGCACTAATAACAGAATTACCATAACTTTCTGAATCGTGTGTCAGACATCATTTAAACTCTAAACTTTCTGAATCAACTTAAAGTTAAGTAAGCACTTTAGGCACATTTTACGAAAAATGCCCCCCCCCAAAAAAAGCTTGTTTTATTTTGTCAGCTAAGTTTGTTATTTTTTTCATTCCTTTTCTGGCAGTACCCTCCGAAATTGATTGCTGTGGCAGTGCATGAATAAGGATGAACTTGCTTTCTCTAATTTCCCTTGTTGTACCCCACGGTACACCGCGCTACAAAGCAGGCCTTACTGCTGATTCAGTTGGCTGTGGTACTTTTTCAAAATCCCCCCATTCATATGTGCACGAAAGTGTTCCCCTTATTAATTACATATTATCATATGACACATTGGAATTACGATGACTCGAAGACAAATGCAAATCAACAACAGTGAACCTTGTTTGAAGTGGGTTACATTGGTGTGTGTTTGATATATAATGTCACTGCGGGGCATATCCCCTCGCCACCTGATATAAGCACGCCCTACGGGGCCATGGAACCCAGCCGGTCCACCAGTGTCCCTGTCCCACCGTTCTCCAGCGGCTCTCTGCTCTGTTCTCCCTGGTGTGTGACCAACCCCCCCTCTCTCTCTCTCTCCCCCCCCTCTCTCTCTCTCTCTCTCTCTCTCTCTCTCTCTCTCTCTCCTCTCTCTCCTCCCCCCTCTCTCTCTCCTCCCCCCACCCCTCACCCCCACCCCCCCTCCTCTCTCTCTCTCTCTCTCTCCCCCCACCCCCCCCCCCTCCTCTCTCTCTCTCCCCCCACCCCTCCTCTCTCTCTCTCTCCCCCCCACCCCTCACCCCCTCCCCCCAGGTACCTCTGTCCTCCAGCATTCCTCCGGTCCGTCTCCACTCGTCCAACCCCAACCTGTGCGCTGAACTGGTGGACTTCCAGGCGCCACCGCCGCGCCTCACGGACTGCGTGGAGGGTGCCAGCGATTACATCAAACTGCAGGAGGACTTCTGCACCATCGCACAGAAGGGTAGGCAGACGCGGCCACCTGCGCTGCTGCTGCTGCTGCTGCTGCTGCTGTAGGGGCCGCAGGGCCCACTGGATACTTAGTGTGGGCGGATTCCTGAATATTAATATATTATATATTATTATATATTATATAATTATATATATAATATTATGTGTGTGTTTTGTGCGTGTGTGTGTCTGTGTGTTTTGTGTGTGATGGTAGGTGTGTGTGTGTGTGTGTTAATGAGTGTGTGTGTGTGGGGGTTTTGTTGTGAGTGTGTGTGGTCGGTGTGTGTGTGTGTGTGTGTGTGTGTGTGTGTGTGTGTGTGAATGTATGGCGTTGTGTGTGTACTCCACACTTGCAGCGTATGGAGGAAGGCAACGTGTCCTCTCTTGTTCCCCTTGTCTCCAGTCCATTGTCTGCTGAGGTCAGCCTTCAACACGGTGGGCATCGAGAAGGAGAAGATCAAGCAGATTCTGTCCGACCAGGAGCATAGCAGCCAGTCAGCCCAGATCAACACCCTCAGGAAGTCTCTGTCACAGGTGAACATACACACACACGGCTTTTCAACGTCGCGCATCCAAAACTCTTTCAATGCTTCCGCGATGTCTAAGCAAAGAAACAAAACGCTGTTGGACAAAAAAAAAAAACGTTCCCATGTCTGGGAATCATGTGATGGAGACAGATTTATTTTGATAAAAAAGAAACTGTCAGTCAGCTCTCCTCAGCTGTTTTCAAAGCCCTGTCAAGATCAAAAGATCTGCAAAGATTATCATTCATTAGTCGCTCCAGGTTAAATACAGTCTGGAAATAAGTGTTTGCTTTTAGATGAGCCGGTGCAATGCCAGCTTCCATCTCCTTGCACAAGTAGGCATAAGCACCCTGCCTCTGTCGCTACAACAGCCACAGACATCCTGGGTTCCAGACCGTCACCTTGTGATACTTTTGCAAGCAGTCGCTCGTTGCAAATGTTTTATCTGAACTCGCCTGAAGCACGCGTCGCTTCTATTGAAAAAAACGAGCCACGGCTGATTCCCTCGCAGTCAGTGTCACCTCTTCGAGAAATGGCCGTGCACATCAGCGCCGGGGCACGTGAGTTCAGAAGCTCCGGTCATGTTAATTTGGGGGGGGGGGGGGGGGGGGGGGGGGGGGGGGGGGGGGGGGGGGTGTTGGGGACGAGCCACTGTGATCAAGTTTGTTAGCTTCCTGCTTCTCAGGGCTCTCTCTGGAAGCCTCGCGACTTCATTGGTCTGTTTCTCCCCGGAGTTGACAGCATTTTGGCGAGCTGTGTCATCCACATTTTCGTTCGTTTTGTTCCTAATTCGTTTTTAGTCTTTTATATCTAATTAATAAAATTATAAAGGTGTGATGGCCCCAGGGTCAGGGGATTTTAAATCACAAAACTAGCTGTATGTACCGGTCATGTCATACGGTTGTACATACAGTATATCTTACATTACTCTCACACACAAGTCAACAATAAAAACTCCCACAGTAAAAAAGCGATCGTGTCGCTATCAAACCACAAATCGTTTGTCCCTGGCAACCCTTTGTTCTTGTTTGTCACTTGTTGTCATGGAGTCGGGACATTCAGTCACCCGGTGAAAGATGTAATCCCAGACCAGAAGGTAGAGCAGGTGGAAGGAGTTATTAGGAGATGAACATGAGGTAATGTCCCAATAGCTTTGGTACCTCAGGAGGTCCATGTTTTTCTTTAGCCCAGAGCAATTTACGTTTGCAATTCTTGTGTTTATTCCTTTGTGTTGGAATAATAACACTTTATGTCGCAATGTGTAACTTTTCAGCTTGCTGGTAGTTTAAAACTACCAGGACAAATCTGTAGCCAATGCTGACTATGTTAGTTCCTGTCACACATTTGCACAGCCGGTTAGAGTGGACAGAACTGATATTGATTTTTATGATTTCTGAAAATCTCCCGTATTACTATTGGGAGGCGCTCAATCTTTCACATTGCGGCTTTAACGATCAGCAATATCCCACCATTCGTCTTACGCCCAAGTACAACCACCATCTTGGATCTTGGAACAACCATGTCGCCGTTTCATCACTCCAGGCGCTGTCACAGAACACAGAGCTCCGCACGCGTCTCAGCCGCATCCACTCCGAGTCGGTCCTGAACGAACAGGTGGTCAGCGTAAACATCATCTCCACACCAGACGAGGTACGATCCGGCGGCGGCCCGTACGTCTCTACCCTCTGAGCCTCACAGGCGGTAGAGATTAGCATGTAGTTCCTCCAACGGCCTTTAGGTGGGTCACGGTAGAGATTAGCATGTAGTTCCTCCAACGGCCTTTAGGTGGTTCACGGTAGAGACTAGCATGTAGTTCCTCTAACGGCCTTTAGGTGGTTCACGGCAGAGACTAGCATGTAGTTCCTCTAACGGCCTGTAGGGGGTTCACGGTAGAGATTAGCATGTAGTTCCTCCAACGGCCTTTAGGTGGTTCACGGTAGAGACTAGCATGTAGTTCCTCTAACGGCCTATAGGTGGGTCACGGTAGAGATTAGCATGTAGTTCCTCCAACGGCCTTTAGGTGGTTCACGGTAGAGACTAGCATGTAGTTCCTCTAACGGCCTTTAGGTGGTTCACGGTAGAGACTAGCATGTAGTTCCTCTAACGGCCTGTAGGTGGTTCACGGTAGAGACTAGCATGTAGTTTCTCTAACTAACTACATGCTAGTTAGTTAGTTAGTCAAACTAACTAAACTAGTTAACTAACTAAATCAACGGCAAGAAATTTAATTTAATTCCATTAATAAAAAAGCAACACTTTTCTTTTCAGTTGGGATGCCCATGGCTAGTTCATCTTCATATTATTTCTATTACTACTCTTTCGAGGTTGATTGACAATTCTATTTAATAAAAAACGTGGGAAAAATATAAACCAATGGGGACGCTCCGAGAACCCTCAAATCGATCGTGTGTAAACCAATGGGTGACGTCACAGGTACTTCGTCCATCTTTCTGTACAGTCTGTGGATATGACAACGCGGTCAGACCGATCAACAGAGGGAAACCCGCTGGCTCGTTACGTCTCAGTTCCCGCTCCGCTCGTCCATTTCAAAGCCCGGTCTTTACCGTATTCGTCAGTAGCGTTATTGATTCCCAACCTTTTAACAGAGAAATGGTTTGTTTCCGGAACACGTTGGCAGATGACCTTTAGCAGTTCACTTGCCAAGACCCTAACACAAAAGAGAGAACAAAAACAAACGTACTAATCAGTTAATATGGCTGGCTGCCCACAAGAGAAAAACACCCTGGGCAAAGTCACCCTTATTTGCTTGCATTGCAGTCCCCTATTTCCCCCCCCCCCCGTTGTTCTTGTGTAACTCAACACTCTGAGTAAAGCTGGTGTGTGTCTGTGTGTCTTTGTGTGTGTGTCTGTGTGTGTCTGTGTGTGTGTGTGTGTCTGCGTGTGTGTCTGTGTGTGTGTGTCGGTGTGTGTGTTTGTCTGTGTGTGTGTGTGTGTGTCTGTGTGTGTGTCCGTGTGTGTGTGTCTGCGTGTGTCTGCGTGTGTGTCTGCGTGTGTGTCTGCGTGTGTGTCGGTATGTGTGTGTCTGTGTGTGTGTCTGTGTGTGTGTGTCTGTGTGTCTGCGTGTGTGTCTGTGTGTGTCTGCGTGTGTGTCTGTGTGTCTGCGTGTGTCTGCGTGTGTGTGTCTGTGTGTCTGCGTGTGTGTCGGTATGTGTGTCTGCGTGTGTGTCTGTGTGTGTCTGCGTGTGTGTCTGTGTGTGTGTGTGTGTCTGTGTGTGTGTCCGTGTGTGTGTGTCTGCGTGTGTGTCGGTATGTGTGTGTCTGCGTGTGTGTCTGTGTGTGTCTGCGTGTGTGTCGGTGTGTGTGTGTCTGCGTGTGTCTGCGTGTGTGTCGGTATGTGTGTGTCTGCGTGTGTGTCTGTGTGTGTCTGCGTGTGTCTGCGTGTGTGTCTGTGTGTGTCCGCAGGGGGAACAGATGGGGATCCCTCTGACTCAGCAGGCCTCCAACGAGAGCCGGCTCTCCATGTCCGAGTCCGTGTCCGAGTTCTTCGATGCCCAGGAAGTGCTTCTGTCCGCAAGCTCGTCAGAAAACGAGGTAATTCAAAGACGCTCCATCCATTGAGGTCAAAGGTCATGAGGCGTAGGACTTCAGGCCAGTAGGCTCCACCAGCAGGACAGGGCGTTTCACTCAAGGTTCTGGGTTTGAACCCCAACGTCCACAGCCTGTCCGTGGGCATGCGTCTGCGATACTGAACCCCCTATCTGCTGTCTTGCAGGGCCTGTAACTGTATTCACTGTAAGTCACTTTGGATTAAGTGTCTGCTAGACATGAGCACTTTAGGCTCCAGTGGGCTCCAGTGTGTGCTAAATTGAAGACACTTTGGATTAAAGAATCGGCTAAAAGCCTAAATAGGAATGACACTAGGACCATGGGGGGGGGGGGGGGGGATGCACAGGAGGAAGAGGGTGTGCGGGGGGTGCAGTGGTGCAGTGTAGCCCTGCTGCTGGGGAGGCAGATAACGCGTCGCCGAGGACGGTGTGTGCGTGTGAGAGGCACCCAGACAAAGCTGGGGGCCAGCAGAGGCCCCCCAGTCCACTCTTCCCAGGGCCTAATCCCCCTCCATCGCCGGGCTCACACACCCCAGGGTTCTGAATGGCCACAACACTTGCGGTGGTGGCCTCTGTTAGTTCAAGGTTTTCAGCGATAAGCCATTTTCTCTGTCGCCGCCGGTTTAGTGCGCGACTCACTCAGAATGATTCCCCTCTCTACTCCCAGAGGCAAAGACATGTTCCTTTTTGTTCATTTCAACTTCTGTGAATGATAATAGCCTTTGATAGTAGCCTAATAACCTAGCCACCTAGCAACAGCAGCTCTGCTGGCACACGCATGCTAGCAGCTCTGCTGAATGATTAGTCACCATTCATCTGCTTTAGTTTCATCCGCCTGGCGCACTTAGCACAGCGTTAGCACCATCTCTGCCGGCTGATCACACAGCTGTAATGGGGGCAAATGGCAGACGGCATACTGCTGTTACCGGAACCACGGCTCCGGGTTTTCTCCTTGGCAACGTCAGCGGCCTCGTTGCCACGCTGAGGGAACAGCGTGGAAATGCTGCAGTGTCTCGTCCTGTGATTACTGCAGTAGGACGCACGCAGCCAGCGCCTGCTGCAGTTTGCTAGCCACTGGCTAAAAGCACTGTGTGTGTGTGTGTGTGTTTGTAGTATGTGTCCGTACGTGTATGTGTGTGTGTGTCCCTATGTGTGTATGTGTTTTGATGTGTGTGCGGATTTGTGTGTGTGTGAGTCCTTACGTGTGTGTGTGTGTGTGTGTGTGTGTGTGTGTGCCTTGCCCTCTACTCTCCTGACTCACTGTTCCCCATGCAGGCCTCAGACGATGAGTCATACGTCAGTGATGTGAGCGATAATATATCGGAGGACAACGCCAGCGTGACCGACAATGTCTCCAGACAAAGTGAGTCCCTCTCCGAACACGCAACCGACACGGACTTAGACGGGGTTAATTACCGAACAACAAGCACCCAGACGGGCCTGCCCGCCACAGAACCCTACAGCCCAGCGCCTCGCCTGGGGAGGTGATGGGAGTAAGGGGATGTTAGGGGTTCGACCCCTCTCCACCAATCAGATAAAGCCTGCCGGTTGAAGCCTGCTCAGTGTTAGATTTGAAAGAAAGATCACACACACACACACATGCTTAAAGACACAAACACACACACACACGTATACACACACACACACACACACACACACACACACACACACACACACATACTTAGAGACAAAGAAACGCACACACACACACTTAGAGACAAAAAGGAACACACACCCACACACAGTCATTGAGTGCGTGTGTGTGTTTGTGTCCGTCCGGTTCATTTATCAGTGAGACGATTGACTTTGCAGGGTTTCTCGGTGCCAAGAGCATTAGTCAGGCTTCTGAGGGCTTACAGTGTAGAGCGGGGATCCCCCTCCTCCATCCAGACTCTCACCTCACGACTACCCCCCTACCTCTCTGCTAAACGGAAATATCGACTCTGTGTCTTTCCATATCTCAGTCAAGGTCAGCGTAGGGGCAACATGGCAACATCTCACCTGCGGTGGAGAACGATGATTTGATTTGTTGTGGTACTTCAAGATAAGACATTAAAGGTGTTGTAAGAGCTACAATTTGAGTGGGATTTATAAGATATGCCTAAACTATCTGTCAGCTATTAGCAAGTGAAGTGCGCTGTGAGAATATCTGTTTTAAGTTGACTGCGCCTTCCTCTGTATGAGACTATTTAGATTTTAGACCGCTCCCTCTCCTGGCTATTTTCTGACCAATCAGGGCATCTCCTGCCATCTTGCCTGTAATTTTCAGGTGCGTGAACGCAGCACTTCTCAATGGCGGCGAAACCTAGGGAGGGAGGGAGCAGAGAGGGCGTGGACGTTTTCTGGTTGTTTAATCTTGATCTAAATCGTGCTCTCTTCCGTTGTTTTCTGCTCTCTCTCTTTACAACGCTGAAATCTTAACCTACAGCAGCTTTAAGGAGGTTGCAAAAAAGAGCGATATCCATGCAAGTATATCAGTATGAAAAAGGTACATTGAAGGCTATCAATAAGCATATTACATTAAATTGTTTCAACAACGATGTAGCATCAAGCTAGCCAGCTAAAAGAAGGAGAAGTAATGTCTCTTTAAAGTTTTAAAGCAATCTTCTGGAAGACTTTATTAAAGTAGGATCCCTGAGGTCGCAGCTGTGTTTTATCCCAGATAGTCAGAGCGAGCGGATGTTTATTATCATATTAATATTGTTACATGAGGTTAGATATCATCTGGGATATCAAGGGAGATGGAGATATTGTAGAAAGCTTGTTGATGTATCCTGCGATAGCGGTGTTGGGATATTATTAAACCGCAGTGTGAAATTGAATGGAAAAGCAAGTGCTTTGCTACTTGAACATCCTAGTCCACAGTAGTGGGAATCGTCCCCACTTGCCCTCTGTGCAGGTGAATAGTTAACACTCAAACCAAGATATTGCCAAATTAGGAATGTTTAAGATCCTTAAAATGCCAAATCCAAAGATAGCATTCAGTCAATATTTAAAAAAAAACAAGCTAACAACGTTAGCCGTCTCCTCCTCCCTAACCATCTCCCCCCGCCCCCCCCCACCTCTCTATAGTGGCCAACGGCGATTTTGTGGCCAGCGCTTTCCGCAACGGCCGGCGTATCTGCCTGCCGGCGCCGTCCCCGGACACCAGCAACATCAACCTGTGGAACATCCTGCGGAACAACATCGGCAAGGACCTGTCCAAGGTGTCCATGCCCGTGGAGCTCAACGAGCCCCTCAACACGCTGCAGCACATGTGTGAGGAGCTGGAGTACAGCGAGCTGCTGGACAAGGCCGCCGAGACGGAGGACCCCTTCGAACGCATGGTGAGCCAAGAAGTCCTTAGAGAGCCGGGGAACCCAAAGCCTTCAAATGTGGTGATGTGTCTTAATGAGATCGTCAACGTGGTGATCGATGCCATTTCGTGGCTGTCGCTGAAATAAGACCTTCATTTTGAGAAAACTGGAGTAAAATCGTACGGTTTTTTGCCGGTCTCCGCCAAACAGTTTGTGAACGTTCCACTCCGCTTCGAACGCAGGTAACGTCTGAAGCAGGACGTCGAAGTGCCTTTACACTCACAGCACACTCTGTAACGTCACGGCCAGGGGACACAGGCGGCGGTGTGTGTGTGCACGTGTACAGCTCCGTCTGGGCAGCGGTTGACCGTGGCGTCCTAGAGAGGGGTTAGGCTTCTCGGACACTTATAGTATAACGCCACGGTGTGTGTGGATGTGCGGATTTTCCAGCTGAAACCGTGGGTTAACCTACACTTTATGACAACCACACCGTACCGAACGGAATCTAAACTGGCACGTTCACATAGGCTATCCGATTTCGACAGGGTGGGATATATTCACTGCGATGTGTGGGTTGTTCATACATGGATGCCCGGAGTTTCGTTTCTTTGTAGTCCATGCTTGAGCAGTTGTACACATTTGCGTAATCCCTATCAATAGGCCATTTTTATTTGTAGACTATATCAGTTATAGGGTTTTATTTTATTGATAACCTTATTGAAATCCCCATCGATCATTGACTACAGATATGTCCAGGTTATTTTAAGCTACGAGCTAGTTGAAGTGTTACACATTGTGACTTTAATGTTTGACACCACCTTATTTCTCAATCTCCACCCGTTACACATTTGACAGGGGGTGAAGTTGATACTACCACGAGAAGCTGGTGCTGTTCTATTCAGAGCAACAGTGACCCTCTTTCCATCCCAGCCAGCGTCCGTTGCCCACAGGTCAGGTCTGGTCTGCCTCACCTGTTGGTTTTACACAAAGCCTGGCCCGGATCCTTCCAAGACGGAACTGGAACTGTGATATTGGATGGGCTGGGGGGGTGTCAGGTGACAGAGGCACCTGAAAAGGACCCGGTTGACCGATGTTCGACATCCGTGACCCCCCCCCCCCCCCCCTCGCGGATGTGAAACCCGGACACGGGTTCTACGGTGTTGTATGCGTTGGTGCCGGGGCATTGCCTTGCAGCAGGCGGTCTCATGGCAGAGTCACAGCTGTACGTCCACGTGGCTCCCATGATGCAACTGCCCACCTCGGGTCCCTCTGCGCTATTTATATCAGGCTCTTGTCAGGACGGCCCCTCTTATCCACGGACGGCACACCCGACCGTTTGGCTCATCCTTTACTAAGCCTATTGTTACAAGCAGGGTAATCCTGGCTCGCTTTGGTTGACTCATATTTTTCTTTCTCTCCGTCTTCATCTTCCCCTTTCCCTCCCTCTCTCTCTGTTTTTCTCTGTGTCTGTGTCTCTTTCTTTGTGTCTCTCTCTTTCTCTCTGTCTTTCTCTCTGTGTCTCTGCCTCTCTCTGTCTCTCTCTGTCTCTCTTTCTTTCTTTCTGTCTTTCTGTGTCTCTGTCTCTCTCTCTGTCTCTCTTTCTTTCTCTGTCTTTCTCTCTGTGTCTCTGCCTCTCTCTTTCTCTCTCTGTGTCTCTCTCTTTCTCTCTGTCTTTCTCTCTGTCTTTCTCTCTGTGTCTCTGCCTCTCTGTCTCTCTCTCTGTCTCTCTTTCTCGCTCTGTCTTTCCCTGTCTCTGTCTCTCTCTCGCTCTCTCTCTGTCTCTTTCTTTCTTTCTCTTTCTTTCTCTCTGTGTCTCTGCCTCTCTCTCTGTCTCTCTCTGTCTCTCTCTCTCTCTCTCTCTGTCCCTCTCTCCCAGGTCATCGTCGCAGCCTTCGCCATCTCAGGCTACTCGTCCACCTACTACCGCGCAGGAAGCAAGCCATTTAACCCTTTACTCGGAGAAACCTACGAATGTATCCGGGAGGACAAGGGCTTTTGTTTTTTCTCTGAACAAGTATGTGTGTTAACAGATCGTCTTACAGTCTTAATTAGGGAGAACGGTGGGTTTAATTAGATTCCCAGAGAGCAGTCACCTGGCAGTGCTCTAAGAGATGCATGCTAGGCTAATTGTGGGGATGTGGTGCAGATTAACAGGTGAAGAGAGTAATGTCCTTCATCTGTGATGGTGATCAGAACTCACAGTATGGTCTCGATGTCCCCATGATGGAACAATGAGTCCAGCTTAGATGTTCTATGTATGCTCTGTGACAACAGTGATTTATATGTCTGTGTGTCTGTGGACATATGCCTGCAGTCTTTGGTCAGTCTTCTTAATATTTAGGAAAAAAAGATCTGTGAAACCACAAGAAGGTCCATCTTGTCATTAGCGTACTTTGAATAGGAGCTTCAATTACTATGTTTAGCGTCCTTTTCTCAAATGAAATTAACTATAACCGTGTGCCTATTTTTCTTCATTTGACACTAACTCATCTCACACACTCACTGACAATTCGGATCAGCCTACTACATTTATATTGTTTGTTGTTTGTAAAGCAGTATAACATTTAGACGTAGAAATGCATGACATTTCTTGACAGATATTCATAAGCTACTCTAGGCGGCAAATACCGATAGCGATATTTATCCTTTTGTTCCTCACCTATCATATCAACATATCAACCAACACCGATATGACACATTCTGGCTGATACTGGCCGAAAATGTGTACTATTGGTGGACTATGTGGGTGCACCTCTGATCCTTTTTTAAACACATCTCCAATTATTGGGAAGAACAACACACGGAAATGTCGATAACCACTAAGCACGCGTTCCTATAACGTGAACGTGTGCTCACAGGGCCCAAAGCGAACGCCCGTTCTCACCGTTGGTTATCGGTGCTCTCGAGGACTCTATTCTTGGTCTGTACCGCGGTCTTTGCCCTCACTCGAGTCATGAGAGAAGGGGATTAGGGTTTTCTCCCGGTGTACCAATGTCGAGAGGCCTCGCCCTAAGAGAGCTCAATTGCAGCATGAATTATACGTGAAGGGCTAACTGCTCGCGACCGAGTTACCCAGGAACAGCTTGTGTGGTAACAGCAGATGTCACACGCTGGTTATGTGATCTTGTCTCTCAGGTGAGCCATCACCCCCCCATCTCGGCTTGCCACTGCGAATCCAAGAACTTCACCTTCTGGCAAGGTACCGTCATTAGCCAACTGGTGCTTTAATGAGGATTTCGGGGAAAACTGTTTATGACGATAGGAGAAATATTCAGCTTGTCGTTGAGATCTCTGGGAAAACTAATGTTAAAGATCATCTTGTTAATGAGGCAGCTGTTGGTTCCATGAAGGGACAATGATTTGTTTGCAGCCGTGAATGTCGGGATCATGTGTAACAGCTATGCTGATTAATTAAATTAGCTTTCGTGGGTTTAATTGAGTTCATTTCTTTGTCAGATGTGAGATGGAAAAACAAATTCTGGGGGAAGTCAATGGAGATTCTCCCGATCGGAACGGTGAACGTTATGCTGCCAAGGTGACAAGTTGATGTTTTCTCCTGCTTATTACTTGTTGCACTCTGCTGTGTGTGTGTCTCTGCCTGTGGTGTGATTAGCATGTGACAGCTAACCAGCAGTACCTAGCTAGCCTCAGTAGCTCTGCCTGTGGTGTGATTAGCACGTGGCAGCTAACCAGCAGTACCTAGCTAGCCTCAGTAGCTCTGCCTGTGGTGTGATTAGCACGTGGCAGCTAACCAGCAGTACCTAGCTAGCCTCAGTAGCTCTGCCTGTGGTGTGATTAGCACGTGGCAGCTAACCAGCAGTACCTAACTAGCCTCAGTAGCTCTGCCTGTGGTGTGATTAGCATGTGACAGCTAATTAGCAGTACCTAGCTAGCCTCAGTAGCTCTGCCTGTGGTGTGATTAGCATGTGACAGCTAATTAGCAGTACCTAGCTAGCCTCAGTAGCTCTGCCTGTGGTGTGATTAGCACGTGAAGGCTAACCGACAGCTGGTCCATCCTTCAGGTTTGGGGACCACTATGAGTGGAACAAGGTCACCACCTGTGTACACAACATCCTGAGTGGCAGACGCTGGATCGAACACTACGGCGAGATTACCATCAGGAACACCAAGAGCAGCGCTTGCCTGTGTAAACTCACCTTTGTCAAGGTACATAATGCATCAAAAATCAGCCCCAGTAACCAAAGCAGAATGTGTGTTTTGGATACGATTTGATGTAGGAAATATAATCTCCTCCCGAAACGGATGCATGGTCCCCTCAAGACTAGGGGACATGAATACATGGTCCGGATGACTGAGGACCCTTTAGCTAATGCTATGCGTCTCTTCTAGGGAAACTACTGGAGTTCTAATGTGAACGAGGTGCAGGGCTTTGTGATGGACCAGGAAGGGAAAGTCATCCATCGGCTCTTTGGCAAGTGGCACGAGGGCCTCTACTGTGGCATTCCTCCCTCTGCCAAATGCGTCTGGAGGCCAGGTAAGCGCCGGCTCTCGCCTCACATTAGTATTAGCATTGACCGGATCTTTGTTAATAAAGCCGCCTTAATATATGACTGACCACTAGAGGGCACACGTACACTCCAAGGTAACATGGTGAACTTAAAAACATGTATTACTTGCTGATGACCTGGTATGTAAATAACTATTTGACAGTACATTAAAATACAATAAAATACAATGCAATAGAGTTGATTCACCAGACCTTTCTCTTGCTCCGTCGCCAGGTTCCATGCCCACAGACTACGAGCTGTACTATGGCTTCACCAGGTTCGCTATTGAGCTCAATGAGCTCTGTCCAGAGCTAAAAGATGCACTGCCGCCCACAGACGCCAGATTCAGACCCGATCAAAGGTAAGCCACCCTCACATTGGGAATATGTCCAAAAAGCTAATGTTAAGACACAGGATTAGTTATATGTGTTGCTGTCCCCCTACAGAGAAAATAATATCATATCAATATCAAAGTATCATGCGAATATGTTGTTATCAGTAGCTGTTATCCATCGTTTTTAGTTCACATATCCCATGTTAGTTGATGTACGTGTAGCCGATAGTGGGCAGGCTTGCTATGGTGCTGGCCAGGTGCTTTGACCGTTCGCCCCCCCCCCCCCCCCCCCCCTCCCCCGAGGTCTCCGCCACGGGACTCGAACCCGGGACCTCTGTCCTTCCGCCAGCGTTAGCGTCAGCTAAAGAAGGAAGACAAACGCAGCGCGTGAAGATCAATACGCCCAATCGACGATAGGAAAAGGCCACAATCGGTCATGGTGGAGTGTGTGTGTGTGTGTGTGGTTGATGGCTGGTTTAAGCAGCCTCACCCTGCCAACCAGCCTGACTCGGGCCAGGGTGAGGCTGCTTAAACCAGCCATCAACCACATAGACTCCACGGTCAATTTTTGGTTTGGTCTTCTGCGGTACCGAGCCCATTCCACACGTCACGGTCGCGATGTGATGTCCTTGTTGTTTGTTGTTCGACGGCGAAGGTATCTGGAGGAGGCGAACCTGGAGATGGCGTCGTCGGAGAAGCAGCGCATCGAAGACCTGCAGCGCGTCCGCAGGAAGTGGAACGAAGACAACAACATCAGACCCCAGCCCCGCTTCTTCAGGTAGGAGTGTACACGCACACGCACGCACACGCACGCACGCGCACGCACGCACACACGCACACACACACACACACACACACACACACACACACACATACAGCTCAACACACACACACACACACAACACATACACACGCAACACACACAGCTACACGCACACACACACACACACACAACACATACACACATACAGCTCAACACACACACACAGCTACACGCACACACACACACACACGCACACACACAACACATACACACATACAGCTCAACACACACACACACATAGCTACACGCACAAACACACAAAGCTGCACACATACGCTCACACAGCTACACACACACACATACAGCTCAACACACACACACACAGCTACACACACACACACCATGCTTCATGCATTATGCTTTGTGTACGATATATTAATATATAATAAAATTAGTATATATTGTAATAAGTTGAATGTCAGATGATTTCTTTTTTAATTGATGGTTGATTAAAGGGCTGTAGGTAAGATTTAATAGTTATAATTTCAGTTTAATCTGTTAGAAATGGCATAGCCATCTGTCAGCTATTAGTGAGTGAACGGCACTCTCAGAATATCAGTTTCTAGTTGACTGCGTCTGCAGTGTCTCTAGTCTGACACTCTGCTGTCTGTCTCTCTAGTCCAACACTCTGCTGTCTGTCTCTCTAGTCCAACACTCTGCTGTCTGTCTCTCTAGTCTGACACTCTGCTGTCTGTCTCTGTAGTCTAACACTGTCTGTCTGTCTCTCTAGTCTAACACTCTGCTGTCTGTCTCTCTAGTCTGACACTCTGCTGTCTGTCTCTAGTCTAACACTCTGCTGTCTGTCTCTCTAGTCTAACAGTCTGTTTGTCGTCTCCTGTCTGTCTCTCTAGTCTGACACTGCTGTCTGTGTCTCTAGTCTGACACTCTGCTGTCTGTCTCTCTAGTCTAACAGTCTGTTTGTCGTCTCCTGTCTGTCTCTCTAGTCTGACACTGCTGTCTGTGTCTCTAGTCTGACACTCTGCTGTCTGTCTCTCTAGTCTAACACTCTGTTTGTCGTCTTCTGTCTGTGTCTAGTCTAACACTCTGCTGTCTGTCTCTCTAGTCTAACAGTCTGTTTGTCGTCTCCTGTCTGTCTCTCTAGTCTGACACTGCTGTCTGTGTCTCTAGTCTGACACTCTGCTGTCTGTCTCTCTAGTCTAACACTCTGTTTGTCGTCTCCTGTCTGTGTCTAGTCTAACACTCTGCCGTCGGTCTCTTCCCAGGAAAGTGGTGGACGCCAACCAGAGAGAGAGGTGGGTCTCTAACAACACCTACTGGGACTTGCGCAAGAACCCGGGCTTCATCAACATGGAGTATACCTTAGCCCTGTGGTAGCACAGGGCCCCATGGTATCGAGGGGCCCATGGCAGCGCAGGGCCTCACTGCAGGAGAGGAAGAACGAGGCCTGCTATCCATGCACAATCCGTCACAGTGATCACCGCTTTGCGTGACAGAACTCACACGTGCATGGAAGGACCCGGACCTCGCCCTGTTGCCCGGCGACCACCTCTCTCTCCCGGGCCAGGAGAGGGAGGCGGGGGTCGGTTTAGTGGCGAGGTCATCCTGGTCATCCTGGTCATCCGTCCATCGAAGCATCCGCTGCCGGGATCCCCCTCATTGTGTGTGTAAGATGCTTGGTTGTCGATGGCGACTCTGAGCATTGGTGTAAACCATGTCTGGAGCGGTTTTAACTTTTGAGTCTTTGCCTTAAGAAGTCACCCATCAACGTCACACACACACACACACACACACACACGCGCGCGCACACATACCCATCACACACATACACACACGCACAGCTCAACTCACACGTACACACACACATGCTTTTAAAGTGAAAACCTTTTTCCTTTCTGAGAAGCGTTTTAGTTTAGATGATAATTTGACCTTTGATTACCTAATGTATGTATCATGCATGTTTAGAGTGCAGCTTTCGTTGGCACTTACCGCCATACTATACATATTATACCATATCAAAGTAATTTGTTGTAGAAAGAGGTATTTTTGTAATATATATTGGACTCATAGATTTACTAAAAAAGGGTTTAGTGGTATTAATCTGTTTATTTAACCAATTGGTTTATTTATTTAATTTTTGCCATTTTACTATTGTTGATCTGTACCATAGCAGTACTCTCTCTTGGGCAGAGATCAGTTTGAAGACATGTGTCAGGAATTGATTGAAATATTTTGTCATTTTAGAAGGCACCCATAACTAATGGTAATTCTGAGAAAGGCTGACTATCCATGTAGAAGACTTTCTCGGCATACGTTGTGTCTTCACTGTAGAAGTGTTGTGTCAATAGGAAAAAATATAATATAATATATAGACATATCACTCCTCATCACACTGGTGGTTTAAACCTCACTTATCCTCACAGTTAAGTTTCAACACAAACAAAACCCCCTTTCCAAAGCATGTGTAGATAGATCATCTATATCTCACACACACACATACAGTTGCCCAGTCCCATTTCCTCTTGTACGTTATTCTATACAGTGAACAAACAAAACAACAACAATAAGGAAGCATTCGGTGACACATAGAGATGCATAAAGGAAAACAAAGTATAGGTAGAGTTGGAAGACAAACGAGGAGAGTGTTCCCCAGCCAACGCACTCTGCTGGTCATCATAGCTGTTGATGACATCAACAGCTACTATAGCTTTTCCCGCCACTTCAAAAAGGGATATAGAGTAGACACCGTAGATATCTGCCCCCCCCCCATCTTAGTTGTTGAACGACAACCGCGTGTCATTCACACATATCCAGTTTCCCAAATATTGTAGACACTGAAGCCAAAGACCTTTTGGAGATATATAGGCCTATATGTGTGTGTGTGTGTGTATATGTATATATATGTATATATGTATGTATGTATATGTATGTATATACATATATATGTATGTGTATATATATACATGTATATATGTATATATACATGTATATTTATATGTATGTATATATATATACATGTATATTTATATGTATGTATATATATATGTATGTATATGTATATATGTGTGTATATATATATACATGTATATTTATATGTGTGTGTGTGTGTGTGTGTGTGTGTGTGTGTGTGTGTGTGTGTGTGTGTGTGTGTGTGTGTGTGTGTGTGTGTGTGTGTGTGTGTGTGTGTGTGTGTGTGTGTGTGTACGCAAACTTATAGAGAATGTACTGCTATGACCATGGGCCTCTGCAAAGCACTAACTTATTTTTTTCTAGGTTTCTAGATCAATTGCAAAGCATATCAGAGTGAATACTTTACGTCAGTGTCGTCGTATATGTTTTCATCACGTACTTCAGATCGATCCCCAGGCAAGGACTGGATACACTAATGTACTGCATTGTACATTTGGGTGAAAACATGAGAACAATTTTCATTTCCTTTAATCCAACTGGGCAAAAATCTACAAAAAGGGTCATACAGATATACGGTATATACTGCGATCAAAAACTGTAAAATAAATATGTAGAATTTGACAACTATATAACGCGTAAAATTAACCCTGCGCACAGTTCACACTTGTACTGTGTAGAGGACAAAACCAAAAACGTAACACAGCTTCTGCAGCATCCATTTTCTGAAGGTACACTTACTGTTCACGGCATCTCTCTATTCTCTCCTGGTCACCTGCTAAATGCTACTACGACTCGTCAGCATCGATTCCACTTGCTGTGCCTTAACGCATTTTTATCAATGCCTCACACTACTGGCCAGATATGCCGTTAGCGCTCAAGCCCTGCACAACATGCGTAAAACTCCTCTTCCTCCGGGGGATAATTAACTGGAAAAAAAATACAAGGACTAGCTGTGGACAGAATGTAATGGCACCGAAGTCTGTAAAGTACAAACAAAAGAAGAAGGAAAATCGGACATTGGATGTTTCGCTTAAGATGGCAAAGAATTGTTTATTTGACTGTAATATGCTTGCGTATTAAAGATGTTCCTCATTCTGTTTGCCCCACAAGTAACTGATGCGCTTATTGTCGATAACTGCAATTACAATACATTTACACATGGGGGGTGATTATAATTTTTTTTCAGGAGGAAATTGTATTGCTTAGTGTGTAGTGTCGTAGAATCATCCTCTGAACTTTGTTCCATAGGAGGAAAAAAAAAAAGAAAACTTGTTCAATCGCTGTAGGCCAGGCAATGACGTAATGACCCCCCTCAAAAGATGTTCATCCGTTCTCCCTGCATGTTTAACAGCCTGCCAATGAATGTTGCAAACGCCTTCCAAAAGGTTTCCTTTCCCTGATTGGGTGTATGGTGTGACGGACCGACACGTAGGCCTATCGCGAGGCGCCGTCATCGAAGTTCTCAGAATCCATTCTCCAATGGGTACCTTCTGAAGTGCAATTTAAAGAAGTACATATCTCTCCATGAACACAGTACGCTGCTGCTATATAGTGCTTGTTTTAATAAAACTTCAAAACTTGGGACTCGAGTAGTATGTGCTGTACTTCGCTGGCTTCATATTGAAATTAGATCATTTTCCGTATCGTGGAAAATGTTAATATATCGTCGGTGCAAGGCATCCGTTTCATTTGCTCCTGCTCCGAGCGTCACCCGGCTTATGTATTGGAGACTTGAAGTTAATTTATTGGATTTCTCCTACATATTCTCATAAATACAACGAAGCAAACGGCCAAAATAATAGAAGGAGACGCAAAATGGAAATAAATGTCACAATTGTTTTTTCATATTTTCAAAGTATAGATGAACAGTTGGTCAAAAATGCTGGAAAAAGACAGAAATTAAGTTTAACAGTACTGTCAAAATAATTTTCAATCACATTATTTTTTTTCAAGCGGAGCATGGCATTTATACCTACCAAGACTAGTTCCTATTTTAGTGTGATGTGACTAATAGTTTCTAAACAGGGAATTATCCTAACCAAATGGCTATCATTAGTTACACATTATCAAATTAACTGGATTAAAATAAAAACTCAAATAAAGGCCTTTCCATTACTCTCAAATAATAAACTAGCATTTAATATTCCATCAATTAGCTCGCTTAACATATAGATATATTAATCATAGTAAATCTCATCATTCATCAAGAAGTGCTTGTTTCATTGAGTCTTAGGCTAATGTTGCTGTTCTCACTAGGGTTTTAAAAACTAAAGACGTGTAAAAAAAAAAACATTGCTTGACAGGGCAGTACATAAAGCCTACGAATGAGTGCTTTTGATAAACATTACGATGTAACTGGTGTCCATGGATTTAAACAAAAAATAAATACGAATGAGAAAAACAAATAAAATAAAAACAACAAAATAGGCTCAATGTGTCCATGGATATATATATATATACACACACCCCTCTCCTTCTCGGAGATACATAAAAATAAAAAAACAGAGTGAGCGCTACTAATGTCGCTGACTTCAGTTGACCGACGCCATGATCTTGACGTACTGCAGTGCGCTGTGCGCCGCGTCGTTCTGGGCGTTCCCACAGCTGATGCCGGTCCCGTGGCACACGGTCACGGGCGTGGTGGACAGCTCCACCAAGCACTGGTACTGACCGTTCACCGTCAGCTCGTCTGCAAACACACACACACACTTTCCTTCAGCACTCATTCAGGCCGGTGTCTCGTCGAGGTTGAGCACCTCTTCTGCACCAGAGACCCGATGGCAACAAGCGTACAAACCCAACGGCACGAGAAGGAACCGGCGACGCATCAGAAGACGAGGCAGAGAAAGGGGGCCATTTTGTTGCAACCAAAGGTGTCTTGTGCAATACTAAAGTCACGTGTCGATCGAACGATAACAGCGCGCTTTAAAAAAAAAAAAAGGCGCCGGGTTTCGTTGTACCGATGTTGAAGTAGACGACCTCGAAGCTCTGCTCCGTGGCGAGCTCTGACATCATCTGGATGTAGTCGGTGTTGGGGATGCTCAGGGGACTCCTGCGCAGCAGAGAGAGCTTCTCCGCCGTGGAGGTCCGCAGGTCCTCCAGGCGTATGCTGGGTTTAGGGGCCTGAGACAAAAACGTATCGGACAAACAGTATTGAGCAGGGTGCCCTAAGATAAGCCATCTGCTAGATGAACTCGCTGCGAGTGCCTTTGGATAATAGGGTCGGTCTCAATGATTAAACAGGAACTAAAAGTAATAACAGTTCATTAATATCCTTCATATTTATTTCTTTAGTTCACATGATACTTTTCGTTGTAATTTGGTTGTGAGAATGCATGACGAAAAAAATAAGAATCTCCCTGCACTGTGTAAAATCTTGAACGTTAAAATAGTAGAAAAGGTGGGCTTCATCAAAAACAGAGTGACACAGTATCCCTCACCCGTACACCCAGCAGAGAGGCCAGGATACCCAACATACCAAGTACCAGCGGGTGCAAAACGTACCCATGTGATTTCTCCACAGCCTGACAGACTCTGGAGCTTCGCGATCATCTTATTCGCCGCCGCTCTCTTCCCGGCCTTTTTCGAGTTCCCCACAGCTGTCGAGAAGACACGGAGACCCGGAGGAAGAGTTCAGTCAAGCAGCTCGTACAGGACGACTAGTGCCAACAGTTTGATGGATTATGTGTCATTTCCTGGGCAAGGCGAGCCCCACCGGTCTCAGAGAGGGTCTCCATGCGGCAGGTCACCGTGAACTCTCTCCGATGGGGCGGGCCGGCCTCCAGGAGGACTGCGTATTCTGGGAGACGCCAGCTTCGCTGCAGCGCCAGCTCCTAGTGGGGGTCACAACCACGGACAGCACACGAAAGACACGGTGAAAGCATTGCTTGCGTGCTTGGTCGCCCCTGTGTTTGTCTAAAACTGACTTGCATGTATTTAAAACCCCCAACACGTTCTGCCATGGAACAGGTCCCACGACAAACAAAATAAGTTAACAAATTCAAGACTTGAACGATACAGATTGTTCCCCACGGCGAGGTTAACCGCTGGAAACTTTTTGAATTTACGATATCTTTGATATTCTTTTTCTACACACGCCGACCTGCAGTACGCCGACTGAGTTGGGGTGTTCGCTGGGCTCTGCTGCAACACCGTTGCTTTCTTGTTTGATGGCAGGGCACCTGGGGGGAGGGGGGGGGGGGGGGGGGGTGGGGGGGGGGGGGAATGACGGCGTCAGTGACCCGTTTACATGGAGACACTCCCTCTCATTGGCAGATCAAGGTGTCAATCATCGGGCGGCGACTTACGCAGCGGAACCCATGTTAATCTGCAGGAGGCTCAGAGCCCCCTCTGCTGCCCTGTGTTTGGCCGCTTTCTTACTAGGCCCGTGACCTGGGACACAAGAGAGGGATGTTTAACATACATGTCCACCTCTCATTAGACATTTCACCAGTAACATATTTGTAAAAGGTATCAGTTTGAATATGCGTTTTATTATTATCAAATATGATCACATATATTCCGATAATATACGGGGTTAGGGGTTTAGAGGGTAGGATACGTATAGGCCAGGGACGCGTGTTCCACGCCCAGACAAAGGGTGCTGGGTTCAATCCCCAGGTGTCCTTCAGCAAAACGCCCATGCTCTAACCACTCTACCTGCTACTTCAGGAGGACATGCACCTGAGTTCACTGCAGGTGGATTAGGATCCAACTAAACAGTGCACTGTTCGGAACGGGGATACCACCAACCTGAGCAGCACGCGTCTTCTATTTTCACGTTGAAGATGAAGCTGGGCTGATGAGCCTCCCCTTCAGCCTTCTCCATCGTGTACACCGGAAGGTTGCCCGTTTTGATGCCGTACTCGTGGAGGATTTGTATGGGCGTTTTGCGGTGAACGGGCCTCTGCGGTTGATTAACATTCATGCTGTGAAATACCATGAAATAAATCGGTTACCTAGAAACACATTGTCTCGTATGCTTTTTCAAAAGTCACTCATCCATGATATAGCCCACGTGGAACATGAATGTTCTGCACATAGGAATAGTTTATTGACAGAGGGATAGGTAGGGAAAGGTTTAATGTTTATATGAAAAATGATCAAGTCCTATTAAACATAACTATAACTAGGCAGTATTGTGTACGGTTAATTCTATAGAGCTGCTAAACGGTCCCATGTTAGCCGTCTTCTTTTGGTCAAACATAACATAGGTGTACATACAACTATAACATAGACTGTATTGTACAGTGTCAAGTTCTATAGAGCTTGGGCACATCAGCTAAATTTCGACGCAGCTCAAATCTGCCACACCACCTGCTTGGTTTAGCTTGTGTTTCCAAACGCAAACATACCGGCTTCGGTTTCAAATACAAGATGACAGTAGCCGCAAGCGAAAATCCACGTTTGTTTGATCTGATTGTATTTAAAGGCGATGAACTAACTGTTGCACCTCTACGGACACCTTGGGTCATCCTCCTTTAACCGGCATGCCTCAACGTCTGTCATGCATGAGCAACATTCTGTATTATATATACTATTCTATTACATTAGAAGACAGCAGAGGTTGAACACACACACAGGATTCACTAACCTCGTGTTTATTGGGTTTCTGTTCGCTGTCTGACATCCGTCTTCAGACATCTTGCAAGGTCGTTTGCAGGGCGATCTGCTGGAATAATTCCACTGAAAATACTGCTTGCAAAACTCTGCCGTTATCGGTAATCTACTATACGGTTTCACCATATAGTGAAGCTCAAAGCGTTGCGATTGTTTAACCGGAGATTTTACAAAATCTCCGCACAATCACAATCCGGTTCACGACAGGGGTCAAGTCGTCTGTTTCCGTGGAGTCAACGCATGAAAAACCTTTTACTGCCATCTATTGGCAATGCAAACAATAAAAAAAATATTCCCAACAATAGATTAGAAGCAAGGATATAAGCACTGTTTATTCCATAATAGTGTATGAAAATAGTAGTGAGTTTCCTACTATCACAAATAGAAAACATAATTTATGAAACCTGAAGAGATTTGAGCTATGACAATAAAAAACATTTTAGTTTCTTTTTTTTTTGCAAGAAAAAAAAAATATATATATTCACGTCATCGTTCATTCCCTATTTAGTGAACATTACATCGTAGTTTATTAGGGGAACAAGTATATGGAAAATTCGGACACTAATCATCACTAATACATGAAATCCATATGCGTTACATGTATTGGTTGCTTACATAAACCGGCACTAGCTGGAAGCTCATTTGCATGAAGAACCTGCACGTAATCCGATGAAAATCAAAACCGCTATGCATCATGGGATGTAGTGTGGCAATAAAGGCGCATCAGTTGGGCGTTTCTCAGCGCCCAGAGCTGTGTCAATACCCAGAATGCAAAGGACGCCCTTGCTCGTCAGACTTGGATGAATGTAATTTGCGTGGTCGCGAGCACGCAGAAGACGAAGCCTTCCTGCTGTCTTTATCACGCAAAGCAATTGAAGTTTATCTGATTATTCCTTAACCGTACACTGAAAATGTAATGTCTAATTATAATTTAAAAACAACGACAGTCCCCTTTCATACATTGCTTTATTTTACTACATTTGTTGTACAGTTGTTGGCCTGCTTTTCCGTCTGCTCCGTTAGCTGCAGTGTTCTGTGGAGCTAGCTTGCCCCACAGGCGCTTAAGGAGCTTCTTGACTGAAAACGCAGATGCACATTTTTGAGAGAAGCCCTGAGAAAGGCCTTTTTAAGGTGCATTATGGATATTAAGTAGCGCACTACGAACCACATTTGTACACTCACATTTCGGGCAACATAAGTACAAGTCGACCCATTATAACAGAGCCTTGGTAGCTACAGACTGGTCCTCAGACAGGAGGAGGGTCTTCAGGGACTGGGAAGACCAAATGCATCCGTAGAGAGGAGGAATGTTGGGACATCTGTCTCGGTCCACCGATGCGGTTGAACTTCTGGCTCACATCTTCGTTCACCTTCGTCAGGATACTGACTAAATCATTGCCACTGGGAAGCATAGAACATTCAGTCCCAGTCAGTTATAAGTGAACAGTTACATGAAGTTGTTCCTTCACAGTCAGAATGAGCGTTACTTACAATCAAGGATTCTTTTTTCTGATATTAGTACAAGGATACTAATATAAAATGCAGAAAACAACAGTATATGAATATAAAATGATAGCAAAAATAAAATATATTTATACAAATAAAAAATCATAGATAAAAAGTATAAAACGTGCAACGGTTATGGTAAAATACATTTATTAATTAATGAATTAGCTTAAAAGTTATTTCAGGATTCGAAGCAAAATATGATGTCAGACAACAACGTCTAAACAGGTACGTTTCACTTACTGTGGAACCATCTGCACAAGGTTCTGGCACAAGGACTGGATGAACCAGGAGCCTTGCGTTTTGTCTCTCACAGAGACATAGGAGGGAGTTGCAGCCATGGCGGTCAGGAAATCTGCCGTGCTGGGTACTAACCCACTCGAGACCACGGTGTCGCTGCAGAGGTCCCCAGTGCTGCTGTTGGGTCCGTCGGTCTGGGTGCGGACCCCAGGGCTGCTGGGTCCGTCGGCTTGGACGCTGACCGCCTGCTCCTTCAGGCTGCCCTGGCAGGCCTGGATGAAGAACAGCTTGGGCTTCCCTGTCAGGGATTTGCACCGCAACCCATTCAGAAAGTCCCAGAGCTCCTTCAGCCAGACCACCTTCCCGTCGACCCCGTACACGCCGCCCTCCAGGCCGTGGCTCAGGACGACGCAAGCGACGCAGTCCATCCCACTGTGGTCCCTGTTGGCCAGCTCCCGCATGGAGGCGAGCATCTGGTCCCCGGTGGAGTCCTGCAGCACCTCCACCTTGAAGCCCAGCCACGTGAACACACGCCTCAGGCTCTCTGCAGGACCAGAGGTACACGCACATGCACACATTTACATAGGAGCGCATGCACACACACATGCACGCAGGCACACACAAATATGTTCAAGGGGTGAATCTTTGCCAATAAATAACAATAGATGTTGATGTAAATATTATATGATAGTAAATAATGATATAACATGATATGGGAGTGTGTGTGTACTATATAATACTGTATAATATGTACAAAAGGAGCAGAATCTGGACTAAGACTGAGACTGTATTAGTATAGTATGGGCCTACCTTCATCAATGTTTGTCCCATCCCGATTACTGTGTTTTCTATTGGAAAGGCTGAAGTCAAAGTTGTTGACGACCCAGCAGAAGCCTCTCTCTTGACCCGTCATGGGATATGCTGGGAGAACCGTCTGACCCTGGAAACACAAAGCTGCGTGAGATGAGGCTCCATACAACACCAGAGGTCAAAGTCGCACTGTTATGTCGTGTAACCACTAGAAGTGCTCAACCTCTTCATCATCCTCCGTTGCTTGAGGAGGTTGTGGACCAGACTGGTTTTAGTTTCAGTGGATCCGTTTTTATTTGTCCTTGCATACGCACAAGTCCTACACAATTAAATTAAATCTCTGCATTTTACCCGTGACTAGCTAGCCTGGAGACCATCCTGATCACGCGACCTCACATTCTGCTACATGGATCTGTCTGGACCTTTGGACCACATCGATTTCCAGTGATAACAATGTAATCGGGGCCAATCAGGGACTGAGTCATAGTTTATGACGTCAAATTCAGGCTGCCGCTGGAAAAACAGTAATGTTGTCTCTCGAAACAACGAGCGGTAATGTAAACATTAGCAAACACATCCATAAGGGCAGTTATTGCAAAAATAGACCAGAAATAGCACATCTGATGGCATCCCATTTTTATTACGCTGATTGGCTGAAGGAGAGCTTCCTTTGATCAATCAGAACCAGAGTTCTGATTACCTGGTATCAGCAATGAGAGTGGTCTTTCTGGCAGTGATGTTGGAATCTGAATCAAAAGACGAAAGAAGGCTCTCCCAAAACTCAATCAAAATAACCACATGGTATATTTATACATTGGTATCAAAAGCTGCTGTTGTACCTTTCCACGGCCAGAGATATCCGATGAAGACCTTGGTCGGAAGTCATTAAGTCCTGTCTCTTGGGCTATTGTTCCTAGGAATAGGTTTATATTCTATTTATTTGGTATATTATAAAGTTAATTCACTCAAATACGTAAATGACCACTATGACATTATTATAAACATTCAAACGGGGAGTTTGTTTACCTTGTGAGGCCTTAAACTGTTTGATGTCTTTCAGCAGCACTGGGCAGACATGTTGGAGTACCTCCTCCAGCCGGTGGAGGTCAGAGCTGCTCAGGATGTCCTTGCGCTCCATTGCTAAGAAGACTTCAAGTGTAGACTAAGGGATAAGAGCATTGGCAATTACATAGTATAGCCTTATTACAGACTATTCCTATGTAAAGCACTCTGAAGGGCCTGTTAGAAGTGTGCTATCTAAATTAACTTGCCCTGCCTTAGGTCTATAAAATGTTTGTAGAATAACATTTGAGATGAAGAGTTTGAAAACATGAAACCTATATTCATAATTAGAAA
The DNA here is from genome assembly GCA_026745465.1 of Lota lota. Classification (NCBI taxonomy): domain Eukaryota; kingdom Metazoa; phylum Chordata; class Actinopteri; order Gadiformes; family Lotidae; genus Lota; species Lota lota. Next base: position 320,310 of record JACYXH010000421.1, on the reverse strand, counting down.
CATTCCCAAAACATTAACAACAGCCCTGGGTTTAGAGAGAATTGAGAAAGCACTTACAACGTTCTGCTCCAGTCGCGAACGCTGGAGGTCTTCTTTCAAAAGAAACTTTATGGATTTCAAATTATTTTTGGTGATGTTCTCCGAAAGTTTATATAGCAGCATCCTAAATGACAAAAACAGACATTTAAAATGGGAAAAAATTAACAGCTTGTCTAGATGACTAATGTTACTGCATGTTTATCTAGGATGGGGGATTTCTTTACCTGTAAGGGGAGATACGGCTTCCGGTTGTAGACATCTTACTGTTGAGATCAAGGTCACGCAGTAACTTAAAGTGTTGGATGACACGGAGTAGATCGGCGAGTAGGTACGGCTGATCCTCAGAGAGGACATCGTGTTTCTCCAGAAGTTGGAAGAGGTCAATGGGGGACTCCAGTAAACTTACATCGCATTTCAGGATATCCGTGCAGAGAAAGGCTAAAGCTTTTGTCTCATCTCTGCTCAGGGCCTGTCCCACCCTTAGTAGCTTCTGCTGGAACTCCATCTCTGTACCAAAGGTCAGGTATTATGGGATCTGTTTTGTTATTGTTGCGGTTAGGTGATATAGGCCTAAGCATGTCTATGGGCGTAGGCCTAGCTGCGAGAGAGGCATCCAACTTGAATCTTCCCTGTTGCATGCACACTTAAGATATGTCTATAGGTATTCAGTAAGTTATGAGTAGCTGCTCTGCTTTGAAAACAGGCCAAATTCCATTTCCAGGAAGTGCAGAGTAGCCTAATATTTAGCACACCATAGGCCCACTGCAATCTTTTTAAATTCCAACTCGGATTTCAGAATTCCCATTCACGTTCATATTGGATCGATTACAGGCTATTCAATTGATCAATACAAAGAACCCCCCCCCCCCCCCCCCCCCGCACACACACACACACACTACGTAAAGCGCTTTGGGCCTTATTCGAAAAGTGTTATATAAATGCAATAATTTATTAATCGCATTATTATTACCTGGTGAGAGTGTGTTTGGACGGCGAAAGGTTCCGTCCGCTTTCGTTTCAGCCTCCCCTATTATCCTCCTCAACAACGTCCAACAGAAACATGTTTCTAAGTTTAACTAAATGTAGACACACACCCGGTCTGTGGCTCTAACACTGTCTGACAGTTTCTACTGTTCACCTGAAAGTTCAGCAGAAACCGAAAGACACATGTCCTTATATGGCATGCGTATGGTTGCCTAGGCGTTTCCTTATTGGCAAGGGGTGACCAGATTGTGAAATCAGCGACGATCATCGTCATTATAGTGATATATATATATAAAATATATATAAATCATTGCCATAAATCACAGTCATACGTTGCAATGCATATGTATGGCGCTAATACTGCTCATGTCTTTCATAAACCTGTTCTCTTGAGTGAACAGCTGTGCCGAACTCTGACGCTGAGCCACGCGTGAGATGATGTCATAAATCTGGAGACGTTGGCTGTGGGTTTGAGGGAGTACAGCAGACATTTAGCAAACGCTTGCGCACACGCACGATCACACACACACACACACACACACACACACACACACACACACACACAGGCCGTCTCCAATCCTGTGCAGGTTCAGTGGACTTCAGTTGTGTAAATATTGTATCGTTAAGTTATTAACATTCTCTGGCATGAAAACATATCTTAAAACGTAAAGCCCTACGGTCAGTCATAAGGGAGTGCATCGGTGATGAGATGGGTTTCTCCTACTTGTGCGTTGAAACCGCATCCTTCTGCCAAACCGGACATAGTATTTTCTATTAAATAACCGCTGTAATATAATAGTGTGATGTTAAATTGCGGAGTTGGTGGGACGCTACGAGTGAGTGAAACAGTATCCTAGGAAATGTGCAATTTCGCTGAGTCATTGTCGTTCAACAAATGTAATGTTTTACAAACATAAATGTTTGTTAATAAAATAAAATTACAATAATTTAAATACAAATTCTGTCGTCTTTCAAAACGCCTCGGCGTGGGCCATGGGCGTTGCTAGACATACACAAGCCCCCCCCCCCCCCCCCCCCCCCCAAGTGCAACGGTAAAGGTGTAACTTCTACTTGTAAAAATGAAGAGATGTTCATCTTTGTGAGAATATTTATTTCAACGTACATTCTGAACATTCTCAACATGTTTCTAGCCATAAAAGACATTTAACAAAACCCGATTTAGGTCCTTAAACTATTGCCCATTTGCATTCTTCTCCATTGCACAGTAATAATTTATAAAAATAATTTTAGAACAAAGAACCATTCAAACAATCATTTCATGCCTTGAGTCAACCATTAAAAGAACAAAATATACATCAATATTTAATCAAAAAGTAAACAAAGTCTTCCAAAAGTTGGATAGTAAATAGTAATAGTAGTAATACATTTTTGGGGCATTAAGCTGTACCGTCTATTTTTCATTTTGGCAAAGTGGTCAATCACTTGACTGGGACTCAACTTACAAAGCGATAAGACAGCAAGATGGTGCAGCCTGTCCCATCGAGCCCCTCAGCCAAGTGGGGAGCCGTCCCAGGACGCAGTCCACGTAAATGTCCCAGAAGACTTGTGCCAGATCCCAGATGAGGGCGGTGTGTTTCCTGTTGTCTGATGCCTTGAGGAACACCGTCAGGTGTCAGAAGGCAGGCACGGTGTCCGCGATCCTCCGGGAGCGCATCTTCAGCAGGCGAGCGGAGGACGAGTCCCAACACCGGGGATCGGCCCGGGAGGAAGAACCCGTATGAGACGGAGCATCTCTATTGGATGATTCTGATGACAGTGAAAACCGCTGTTCATCATAGGATGTAGTGTGGAAATTAGTGGGCATCAGTTGTACACTTCTTTTACGGTGCATTATGGGTAGTAAGTAGTGCACTATGTGGGGGACCAAATCTGTACACTCACATTTTGGACAAAATTACAATATGGGGACACCCTAAGTATTGAACTATATAGGTCCCGAGTGGACCAATTGGAACCGAGCCCAGGAAGCTACAGACTGGTGGGCAGAGGAATGGGAGGAGGGCCTTCAGGGACGGGGAAGACCACACGCTTCTGCAGAAAGATAGCAGGTTGGGGCATCTGTCTCCTGCCGCTGGTGGTGGTGTCGAGCATCTGGCTCACGTCGTCGTTCACCTTCGTCAGGATACTGACTAAGTCATGGCCACTGGGAATGCAAAGAACCCACAAGTCCCAGTCAGTTATAACAGTTAATCAATATGAAGTCGTTCCTTCACAGTCAGAAAGATCTATACCGTCATTGCAAGTTCAAAGATTTTTGATGATTTAAATATGAAATATAAAAAAAAGTTGCATCTAACATAAAAAGTGTAAACTCTGCACGCATTCAAAGGCTATGGTTAAATTAATTTATTACTTCAATCATTCATGAGTTCAAAATATATATTTCGAAAAACGAAGCCAAATACGATCTTCTAAAACAAGCGTTGTGTTTCACTTACCGGGGAACCATCTGCACAAGGTTCTGGCACAAGGACTGGATGAACCAGGAGCCTTGCTTCTTGTCTCTCAGAGAGACATAGGAGGGAACGGTTGCCATGCTGGTCAGGAAATCTTCTCTGCAGGTTAACAACTCACTCGCCGGGACTGTGGCGTCGCTGCAGAGGTCCCCGTGGCTGTTGGGTCCGTCGGCTTGGACGCTGACCGCCTGCTGCTCCTGGTTGCCCTGGCAGGCCTGGATGAAGAACAGCTTGGGCTTCCCTCTCAGGTAGGCGCACCACACCCCACTCAGAAGGTCCTGGAGCTCCTTCAGCCGGACCACCTTCCCGTCGACCCCGTACACGCCGCCCTCCAGGCCGTGGCTCAGGACGACGCAAGCGACGCAGTCCATCCCACTGTGGTCCCTGCTGGCCAGCTCCCGCATGGAGGCGAGCATCTGGTCCCCGGTGGAGTCCTGCAGCACCTCCACCTTGAAGCCCAGCCACGTGAACACACGCCTCAGGCTCTCTGCAGGACCAGAGGTGCACGCACATGCACACATTTACATAGGAGCACATGCGCATGCACACACATCTATGTTCAAGGGGTTAATCTTTTCCAATAAATAACAATAGATGTTGATGTAGATATTATATGATAGTAAAAAATGATATCTGGACTGAGACTGTATTAGTATAGTATGGGCCTACCTTTATCAATGTTTGTCCCATCCCGATTACTGTGTTTTCCATTGGAAAGGCTGAAGTCAAAGTTGTTGACGACCCAGCAGAAGCCTCTCTCTTGACCCGTCATGGGATATGCTGGGAGAACCGTCTGACCCTGGAAACACAAAGCTGCGTGAGATGAGGCTCCATACAACACCAGAGGTCAAAGTCGCACTGTTATGTCGTGTAACCACTAGAAGTGCTCAACCTCTTCATCATCCTCCGTTGCTTGAGGAGGTTGTGGACCAGACCCAGAGGTTTGGGTTTCAGTGGAGGTCAGGGTTCCAGTGGAGGTCAGGGTTCCAGTGGAGGACACAGCGTGCATATGGCTCTCATTCTCTGAGATGAACGTGACAGGATAAAAAGAAGAAGAAGAAGAATCTTTATTTTTCATTGCAGAGGGCTGCAGCACTAGGAGCATTTAACCATCACTAGCAGCACTGGGAGTGTATAACCATCACTAGCAGCACTGGGAGCGTTTAACCATCACTAGCAGCACAGGGAGCGTTTAACCATCACTAGCAGCACTGGGAGCGTTTAACCATCACTAGCAGCACAGGGAGCGTTTAACCATCACTAGCAGCACTGGGAGCGTTTAACCATCACTAGCAGCACTGGGAGTGTATAACCATCACTAGCAGCACTGGGAGCGTTTAACCATCACTGGCAGCACTGGGAGTGTATAACCATCACTAGCTGCAGCACTGGGAGTGTATAACCATCACTAGCTGCAGCACTGGGAGCACTGGGAGCAGTTGACAGGCCCGGGGGACCAACTCCTGATGTACTGCTGGTGCTTTGGTCAGGAGCCCAGGCAGCAGTATTAACCTAACATGTATGGATGGTATACGTTTGTATATACACACAACCAGTTATTATTTTCACAAACTAACTCCTAACTACGAATATCCACAACAGTTTACACAAACACAAAAGCACAATGGAGGTTTCAGACCGGTGCCGTTCGCATTTGATGCACTCAATGAAAACCAAAGGAAAACCGTAGAAAAGAAAAAAGCGATGCCTTGCGGTAAACATGCCAATCTGTTGACGTCAAGCGGCTGAAGTAGTCGAGTACTACTCACCCGTCGGTGTGTCGGACAGCTGGAGGGAGGACAACTGGTAAATCCAAAGGGAAAGTTATAAGAGGACTTCAAGGACAAAGTGGATAGTTTCATTTGTGATGTTACTCTCTGTCTGTGACGTACATGTTTCTCATTAAACCCTTTGCAAGTGATGTAACCTGGACCTTCTTACCTGAGGAAGATATCGGTCTTCAACGGGACCAGATGCTGAAAAAAGTATTTGATGAGTATTCACATTGATACTCATGTGAGTATTTGCCACGTGAGGTTTCAGCCACCACATTCAAAGGCCATGATTGATCAAAGCTTGGTCTAAAATTAAAATTGGATTTCTACTGATACACAAAAGTGAGTTGTAAGACGAAAGGTCTTGAAAATTGTTCTTATCTATGTTAACAAATCTGTTTCGAAGTGAGATATAATTTCAAGATTCCTTTCTTTTATTGGTTTTGTTTTGAGACAATTGAGCGTTGTGGATGTGCCCCTTGATTAGAAAATCACCACATTAATTAAACGTACTTATATAAATAGTTTACATGTTTTTCGTAGGTTCTGATTACCTGGTTTCTCTTCTGAGAGTGGTCTATCTGGCAGCGATGTTGGACTCTTAAATCAAAAAGAGAAAGATCTCTGAAAACGCTCATCAAAGATCATGTGATGTGTGAATGAAGGACAAAATAACGACATGGTATATTTATACATTGGCATCAAAAGCTGCTGTTGTACCTTTCCACGGCCAGAGATATCCGATGAAGACCTTGGTCGGAAGTCATTAAGTCCTGTCTCTTGGGCTATTGTTCCTAGGAATAGGTTTATATTTTATTTATTTGGTATATTATAAAGTTAATTCCCTCATATGCGTGAAAGACGATTATGACTTTTATTATTACCTTTCAAATGGAGAGTTTTTCTACTTTGTGAGGCCTTAAACTGTTCGATGTCTTTCAGCAACACTGGACAGACTTGTTGGAGTACCTCCTCCAGCCGGTGGAGGTCAGAGCTGCTCAGGATGTCCTTGCGCTCCATTGCTAAGAAGACTTCAAGTGTAGACTAAGGGATAAGAGCATTGGCAATTACATAGTATAGCCTTATTACAGACTATTCCTATGTAAAGCACTCTGAAGGGCCTGTTAGAAGTGTGCTATCTAAATTAACTTGCCCTGCCTTAGGTCTATACATTTTTGGTAAAACGACATTTGAGATGAAGAGTTTGAAAACATGATCTCAATTTTTTTTAACTATATTCATAATTAGAAACATTCCCAAAACATTAACAACAGCCCTGGGTTTAGAGAGTATTGAGAAAGCACTTACAACGTTCGGCTCCAGTCGCGAACGCTGGAGGTCTTCTTTCAAAAGAAACTTTATGGATTTCAAATCATTTTCGGTGATGTTCTCCGAAAGTTTATAAAGCAGTGTCCTATATTACAAAAGCAGAAATTTAAAATGGGAAAAATCAACAGCTTGTCTAGATGACTAATGTTACTGCATGTTTATCTAGGATGGGGGATTTCTTTACCTGTAAGGGGAGATAAGGCTTCTGGTTGTAGACAACTTTCTCTTGAGATCATACTCACGCAGTAACCGATAGTGTCCGATGACATAGAGTAGATCGGCGAGTAGGTACGGCCGATCCTCAGAGAGGACGTCTTGCTCCGCTAGACGATAGAAGACATCCGTGGGGGACTCCACTAAACTTGGATCATCCGTCCGTTTCAGGATATCCGTGCAGAGAAAGGCTAAAGCTTTTGTCTCATCTCTGCTCAGGGCCTGTCCCACCCTTAGTAGCTTCTGCTGGAACTCCATCTCTGTACCAAAGGTCAGGTATTATGGGATCTGTTTTGTTATTGTTGCGGTTAGGTGATATAGGCCTAAGCATGTCTATGGGCGTAGGCCTAGTTGCGAGAGAGGGATCCAACTTGAATCCTCCCTGTTGCATGCACACCTAAGATAGGTCTATAGGTATTCATTAAGTTATGAGTAGCTGCTCTGCTTTGAAAACGGGCGTCAGCCCATTTCCAGTAAGTGCAGAGTAGCCTAATATTTAGCACACCATAGGCCCACTGCAATCTTTTTAAATTCCAACTAGGATTTCAGAATTAACATTCACGTTTATATTTGATCGAGTAAAGCCTATTAAAAACAAACAAAAGCCTGTAGGCTAAACCTTGACTTGAAAGGCTATATATTTGCTCTTACATTTCTATTGCGGTTTGTGGACACACGCACACACACACACACGCATACACACACGCACACACACACGCGCACGCACGCAAACCCACTACGTAAAGTGCGTTTGGTACTTTGAAAGCGCTATATAACCGCAATTCTTTATAAATTGCATTATTATTACCTGGGTGAGAGTGTACCTGCACGCGACCTAAAGCTCCCGTCCGCTGTAGTTTCACGCTCCTCTTTACTCCTCCTCCACAAACTGATGCGATATGGAAACGTCGAACAGAAGCATGTTTTGTTTTCCTTTCTGAAGTGTCTGAGACTCAACCGGGGAGCGTTGGCCGTGGCACGGCTCTGCCAGTTTCTGTTGTTCACTGAAACTGAAAGGCACATGCCCGGAACTTACCGAGGCGTTTCCCTTACTGGTAATGCTGTGGCAATAGGGTTATGATAAATCAGCTCACACGGTCGGTCATCGTCATTAAAGTGTCAATCGTTTATTGTTTTCGTAGATAAATAAGGCATAAATCACAGTGATACGATGCCATAATTATGGCCAACTACCGCTTAGGTCCTTGATAAGCTCCCACGTGCTGAACTCTGACGCTCAGCCACGCGTGAGACGATCTCTTCAATCTGGAGAAGTTCGACTTCGAGTTGTTAACCCGGAAGGACTCTAAAATGAAGCCAAAAATCAAAAGAACACAAAACAATTAAAATAGGACACACACACATACACATTCTCACACACACAAATACACATACACATTCACACACACGTACGCACGTATGTATGCACACACACACACACACACACACACACACACACACACACACACACACACACACACACACACACACACACACACACACACACACACACACACAGACACATTCTCACACATACATACACATTCACACACACACGTTCACACAGACACACACACACACAGGCCGTCCCCAATCCTCTGCAGGTTTAGTGGACAACAATTCTGTAAATATTGATTTATTTAAATACCTCACACGAAACACACACTGTAAAACGTAAACACCTACGGTCCGTAATAAGGGAGTGCATAGAGGTGATGCGGCCGTTGGGCAGCTGCCGCCTCCCCAATCCGTGGCTCCTGGCCAGGACGCAGTCCACGTAAATGTCCCAGAAGACTTGTGCCAGATCCCAGAAGAGGGCGGTGTGTTTCCTGTTGTCTGATGCCTTGAGGAACACCATCAGGTCCCAGAAGGCAGGCACGGTGTCCGCGATCCGCGGGGAGCGCATCTTCAGCAGGCGAGCGGAGGACGAGTCCCAACACTGCGGTTCGGCCCGGTAGGAGGAGAACGGGTCGACCTGACCCGGCTTCTGGCCCCGGAGCGGCACCGCGCAGATACAGCTGAGCAGCAAGGCTTTGGCCAGAGGGATGCTGAGGCGCATAATGCTAATCTGAACTACTAAACACATCCACAGTCAGAGAGGTATTAATTATAATTTCCACAGTTACACACATGTCTGAACGCGAATAATGATGGGTGAATCGTGCATTAAATGATCACAAAATGCAATCGTCTTTCTTCGGCCTTTTTCATAATATATTTTATAAACATAAATACATTTAGCCAATAGGTGTACATATTATCGACAGGAGCATTTAAACAAATAACCTTAGCAAAAGAGTAAGACTAAATTAATCAACATTTGGAATCTAGCCTTTGCATTATTTATCATTAGAGGCGTATCTAATACAGGCTCATTTGCATACAACAAAAGTTGCATACAAACTATTCCATTGCAAAACACTGACTTTCTTAAATAATTCAAGGACAACACTTACCAGGAGATTCTCAGGATGCAACAGGTGATACGCAGGATTTGCGTTCAGTTTGCTCTTTTAGGATTTAGGTTGACGTCAGAGTCTACCTAAAGGGGCGGTCGAACAATTTAATAGGGTAATAATAATATGAATTGAGTTCCAGAAGTCACGTTTTTCCCCCTCAAATGAAAATCTATTCCACTGTTTGAAACCTAACGGTTTGCCTTTTTTGTTCAACTAAATCAGTTCCACGTGATTTTGAATTAATTAAATATGTATATTCTTAGGCCTACTAGTTATGTTTAAGAATGCATGTGAATGTAGCCTATAGAACTATTTCACACATTAGTCGTAAGTAAACTCAATCGCCACCTGATGCGAGGCTATACTTTATACAAAGTACACATATAAAATGTATATAGGCCTACATGTAGGCTACTGTACATGTAGGCCTACTGTATTCGTGTATACATTGAGCTGATGCAATCTTCACCTCGATTTATTTACAATGCGCATGGCACCTCAAAAATGATCGGAATCCATTATAGCTGCCAAACATGTGACGAGATGGGACGAGCCCATGTTGTCCCTGTGATGTCATGGGCGTAGGATCCACCAGGGACCGGGGGATCCCCCCCCCCCCCCCCCCCCCCCCCCCATTATTTTAAACATTGTTTTGTTTCCGTTTTGGTGAAAATGTCTCAAAGATCACGGTAAACGTGCCGTCAGAATCCGATCATTTCCCTTAATTTAACTAACCCTTTTGATCCTTGAAGAGTCGCCAACAATTACCATCACCAAACCCACCTGGATTCCACTGGGTCAGTGTGACCCCTGACCTTTCATTTAACAGCCAATAGAACGTGGACGTTGTGTCTTTTTTACTGATTACGGGCGGAAGTGGTTATTCTCATATGAAACGGACCGTCCTACAGCGAGCCTGTGTTACGTGCTGAAGCGTTGATTCCGCCCCTACCACAGGGGGTCTGGAGAAATGCCAGCGGGGGGGCCGAGAAGTTGGGACTTCCTGACGCCTTCTGGGGAAGTTCTAACATCTGGAGGAACAAACCCTGCGGTGAGTATAGTCGGAACGGTGTGAAGCGCTCCATTAACTGCGCCCCCCGCGCTTTTACTGAAATGTCACCGGCGAGCCGGTCCCATGCGTAATTGTCTTCCTCAAGGGGGGCAATTGATAAGTGCAGTGTTAGATGGAAAGAACACCTGACGCGTTCCGTCGGTTTGTCACTCAGTCACTCAGCGTTCAGATGACGCAGGTGGACACAGGGGATCCAAAATGAAGCGTTTCTTTCAGGGAATAGCGTTTTTTTTTCCTGATTAAATCTTCTAATACTTCGAATATAATAAGGGTTTATGGCAAAGTATCAGAGTCAAATAGCCTAATAATAACAATGAATGCTAATTACTATGACAAGGACACTACTACTTATAATACTAATAATAATAGTTATCATTTGTATGTGGTATCCAAAATGTTAAACAGATACAATATAGGCTCCTAACTGTATAATATATCTAATGCAAATAATAATATTTGTTATCCCTTGCTCATGTTGTTGAATATTGTGTTTTTAATTTAAAATGTCTCACATTTACTTAATGCACCGTTTAAAAACCGTTTAAAAACAGCGAAACTATTGGCATACAAGAATTATACAAGAATTAATAGACTGGTATAACCAGAATAATAATAATAGTATCATGAAAAGTGGCTTATATCATCTTGTATTTTATTTATTTCATACATACACTATACGCCACATCTGTTTGTGTATAAAGATAATGGATAAGATACAACCTAGGGTTAATGAGAACTGTGCAAACTGTAAAAATACACAGGGGTGTTAAGAAATATAGATTGGTGTAGATACTGTTAGTATAAGTATGTCTATTTTGTGTACAATAGGAACCTGTAGAAGTGGAGTGTGTGTCTGTCTGTGCCTCTGAGCATGAGAAACAATATTATAATAATAGTATCAATAGTATATAAAAAGAATGAGTTTAACATAATAATAGTAATTCAATTTAATGAGTAGGTATAACAGTTATGGTTTAGTCTCAGCTAATAAAACCTATTCATATCTGAGATAGCATATGCCAGTAGAGAAAACAATAACGCTAACAAACTACGCTTTACTTAGAAGCTACAAGCAAACCGCCTTTAGTGTTTTTAGTTTTATTATAATTTCAACGTAATCATGTAAAACAACGAAGATAAGTCGTTTAGGATGCAATTCGTCTCAAATGCAATTACAGTTTTCCCGCGCGTTGCGTTTTAAAAGCGCCACAGAGACCACAGGGTTAAAATACATGGTTTATTCATTGGTTCAACTGTACATGATGCAGTGACACGGACATTATGATGATGATGATGATGATGATGTTGATGATGATGATGATGATGATTGTGAGTAAATAGATGGACGATTTTACACAATGCAGGTGCTGTGTCAGCGCCTGAAACACACCAACTATGTCAGCTGGGCCACAAATCAAAGACCTGCCCATGTAAGCTGTTCAGGCCCCGGTCAGTGTGTCGGATTCAAAATGGATTCACATTCGATGAGAAACACACAGACTTAACTTTCTGATCCAAGAAATGTAAAAGAATGCTCTGTTGATTTCAAATTATATATGGATTCATAATGTTTTTATCATTATTATTATTCGTATTCCTATTCAGTTTTTCAGTACGTTAAAGCTAAATAAAAGATGAGGAAATGGCCGAATACAAAAGTGTAGCTAATTAGCAGAGGGTTTTGTATTTCCACGTGTATACCGATATCGTTAACCCATTCGTTTGTGCAATATCTTTCTTTGCATAGTAAATAAAAGTTAAATGTTTCCTTGTGGACATGCACCAATCTTTTGAAGCGTATTATTCAGAGTTCGGGACACTCCCATATAGAATCATTAAAGCCCGCTATTGTGAATGCATGCAGCGGAACCACCATTAGAGCGGACCTTCAGTCCTAGGAAGGAATCTAATGAGGACCCGAGGCCAAGCCAGTATACAGGGTGTAGTGTGGAGATGAGGTCTGTTTTAGTGGGCCCCGATTGGCCAGGTGAAAGCCAGCCTGGACAGGGGGGGGGGGGGGGGGGGGGGAAAGTGCTCTTCGTGCGTCAACATCCATACGTTCCGGTGATTCTTTGGCTTTTGACTTACCATTGGAAGGACATGTTGGTGAGGAAGAGAAGGGGATTGGTTGATTAATCGGACCCCTGACCTCTGTCTGTGTAGTCACTGTGCCCAAAGCTCTTTATGTCGGATATCTTCCCCCCCCCCCCCCTCCCCCCCCCCAATACAACCGCTGTTCTCTGTGGATCCTACTCAACGTGACCCTTAACCCTCATTGTGTAACATGTACTTCCTCATTTCCGGCATTTAGGGCGTACTCCATTCTGTCTGTCTACACCAGCGTTACGATTCAGGTCAGCGGCCAAATGACATGTTGTTGCATCGAGACAGGATCCTCTCACCTCCCCTCGTTTTACAGACCGGCAACGCGTGAGCACATGTATGTGTGTCCTTTCCTAAGTGTATGTGTTCCCTCCCTATCGCCTGCCTCCTAACCTCCTTATCTACAGCACCTATATAAGTAAAGTAACGAAGCCGTGACGTATTCAGCACTTTCGTTGGGCTTGTTTACTAATGAAAAGCCGATCTCCTCTTGGGCGCGTGATTCATATTATTTTCCCCTCTCCTCCTCCTTGATATATATTTATATATATATATATATATATATATGTATATTGTATTTTTTGTCGGTTTGTTTGCGGTATATCGCTAGCGTCGTGTAGCCATGCAGAGTCTCGCCCTCATGCCAAAGGGTAGCGCAGGAGGAGCAGAGAGCTGTGTGTGTGTGTGTGTGTGTGTGTGTGTGTGTGTGTGTGTGTGTGTGTGTGTGTGTGTGTGTGTGTGTGTGTGTGTGTGTGTGTGTGTGTGTGTGTGTGTGTGTGTGTGTGCGGAGGGGAGTCATGCCAGGTGAGAGAAAGAAGAGGAGGAGTGGTGGTGATGGTGTCGGAGGAGTCAGCCTGAATGCCAGTGCACTGGCACTAAGGAGGAAGAGGAGGAGGAGGAAGAGTTCTGCTCACTCTGGAGACCAGGTTTTGGGGGAGTGTTAGTTGAACTGGGTTCAGTAGGGGGGGGGGGGGGGGGGGGGATGTTGGGTGGCTGCAGTTCTACGCCACTACCATGGAATTTGTTAAAATGTCCGCTATTTCTTTTATCCTCTTGTGTGTTTTTTTTTTTTACTTCAAGTAAATCTAACGCCGAAGGTCAGTCCGGCTGGCCCCGAGCCAGCCAATGGGAACCCTCGTTGAGGAGGAAGAGGAGGAGGGGGAGGAAGAGGAGGTTCCCTCCCTACTAGCACCACCACCTCCTGTCGAGGGGGCGGGCAGAGGAGGAATCGGAGGAGGAATCGGAGAAGGAGAAGGAGGAGGAGGCGGGGCTTAGATGGCTGAAGCGTTCGGGTCGTACCGCCTCTTCTTCACATTCCTTCGGTCGTCGTGGCGATGGAGAGAAGACAGGTAAAGAGATAGTTAGCGATTACGGTCACATTGGTGTGTGTGTGTGTGTGTGTGTGTGTGTGTGTCACAGCTAGCATAACCAGGACAAAGTAACCACTCTCATCTCTTCAGGTGCGTGGTCTAATGTGTCCACTAAAACGATACAGTTATGCTAATTAGTGGACAGGTAGATATTTAATAGAAAATAATTTGAAATTATGACATTTAATTCCTGTCATAATTTACAGTTTTAAATTATCTCATAGTTTATGAAACCACGCATAGTTTCATAAACTATGCGTAACGTAGTTCATGAAATCGGAAGACGATGAGAATATTTAAAGATTGTCCTTATGATACAGCAATGTCTGCAAGCAGCCAGAGGGACTTGTCTTCCAAAGAAACATGTATTGTAAAATATATATATATATAAATGGTTATTAAAAACTCTAAAGATTATCTTTGGAGTTTAATTTTCCTTTGGGAAAAATGTCCTTTTCCTTTTTTTCCCCCATAAAAATGATCAGAAATGGACATAATTCAAAGTATTGACCCACGATATTCACATGGGGAAAATAGGATGAGCTCTGGTTTGAATGAAAACCATGATCCAGACGGGCTTTGTAGGAGTGTTGTATCATGTGATCCCGGATCCATAACAGAACACCAGGATTCCCGCTCAAATGCACACTTGCAGACAGTCCTATTGTTGTGTGCACTTTCACAAGATGAACACACGACACATCTGTGTTACCATTGGACGGGGGGGACACAACCATCTGGGAGGAGAAAGTCAACATAAAATGTTCTTCTAAAGAGGAAGGAAAGAGGGTATATACAATAGATATGTATATATATATATATATATACATATATATATATATATATATACACAACATATATACAACAACCACAGAGGCAGCCGCAACCCACGGACACGAGCTACAACAGTGGGGACGACAACGGCCATTGCACCAGAACAACAACAACAACAACAACAACATCATCAACAACAACAAGGAGTTATGGGCAACCTCCCCGTAATGTGGCGTGTTGTGGGCCGTCTCTATCAGTCAGTCATGCACCTGATGGGCCAATGGGAAGGCCGCGGAGGCTGCCACTAGTGCTGCTGTGCGGGGGACATGCAGTGCAATGCGCTGTGTCTGTACCAGGTCTGTGAAGCAGGCAGCAATGTCAGCTGGTGTGGGTGGGGAGGAAGAGGAGGAGGTGGTGGAGGAAGGGGGGGCAGAGCAGCTCCCAGAGTCCTCCTCTGCTCGAGGGCAGAGTCTGGTCATCCGAGGCGGGGCTGCGGCCAACCACGGCGCAAAGGCTATGGCCGACACAATGATCCTAGCTCCTTTTCTCTCGCACGTTCTCTGACGTTCTCTCTCTCTCTCTCTCTCTCTCTCTCTCTCTCTCTCTCGTTCTTTTTCTCTCTCTCACTCTCACGTTCTCCTCCTCACGTACTCTCTCTCGCTTGCGCTTTCTCTCACGTTTTCTCACTCTCACGTTCTCTCACTTTTGTTCACGTTCTCACTCTCTCGTGTTCTCACTAACATTCTCCCTCTCACCTTCTCTCTCTCGCACTCACATTTTTTCTCGCTCTCGTTCACCATTGCACTCTCGCTCACGTTCTCTCGTTCTCTCTCGCATTCTCTTACATCCTCTCTCTGTCGCCTACTCTCACCTTTTCGCTCTCACTCTCACCATCTCTCTCTCGCTCTCTCTTTCTCTCTCTCTCGCTCACCATTGCACTCACTCTCTCACCCTCGAGCAGTGGTGTCGTTGAGAAAAAGAGGATGATGATGATGGCAGTGAAGAGCATGATGACCCAGAACCAAGTCATTCTGGGTGGGTTGGGCTCAGCCTTGGTGCAGTGAACTGACCATTTTGAAATCAACCAAGTCAGCATGCAAAAAGAAACCATTTCCTCTATCACTTGTCTTTTTTTAGTTTCTTTTCTTTTCATGATGCGTTGCTAAGTGGCATGCGCTACTGTTTGAGGATAGTCAGTGGTTGGATGAGAGCTGTTTTGGCGTTTCAAATGTGTAGCACCCCTGAGACGCAACACAACAGGCTAACGCTGTGTGGGGTGGGGGGATTAAGTCATGAGGTAATCCATGTAATGTTGAATTGATCCACGGTGATATTCTAGCGATGCATAAACTGGAAATGGGCTATAGATATGGGGAGTACCTCCACATTTCAGAAAAAGAAGATTACAATGTAAACATGGCATTGTTGTTTATTGTACACAGAACATTGGTGAGGCAGCTCCTCTAGGTACAAGTTGCAATATCTCCTCTGCTTCTTAACATCTTTGCTGGAAGCTTCAGTACTAAACATGCGCATACAAGCTCGGAGCTCTACCCAGCCCTTCTGTTTGAGGTCCTGCTGCAGAGGAACAAACCTCCGTTGTACCTTGGAAGGCAAGCTAAAGATAGCTTTATTAATCCGTTTTAGATTTAACACTCCATATATGTACAATCCAGCTATAGCATCTGTCGACACTGCCTAAGACATGTCGTGTTGCTTTAACGCAGGCCAAAACATCTCCCATATTATGGAATAAACCCTATTATAGAAAATATTATGGGAGATTCAGAGCACTCTTAAGTACAGGGGAATGCTTCTCCCCAACGCCTCACTGGTCATGTGACCCTAATCCAAACTGTAGATCTCTGTATGGGTTCTCTCTCTCTCTGACTGTTTCTGTGTGTGTGTGTTTGTGTGTGTGTGTGTGGGGGGGGGGGGGGGGGGGGGAAGGTGTGGCTGTGTGTGTGTGGGAAGGTGTGTGTGTGTGTGGGAAGATGTGGCTGTGTGTGTGTGTGTCCGTGTGTGTCCGTGTGTGTGTGGGAAGGTGTGGCTGTGTGTGTGTATGTGTGTGTGTGTGTGTGTGTGTGTGTGTGTGTATGTGTGTGTGTGTGGGGGAAGGTGTGGCTGTGTGTGTGTATGTGTGTGTGTGTGTGTGGGGGGGGGAAGGTGTGGCTGTGTGTGTGTGTGTGTGTGTGTGTGTGTGTGGGGGAAGGTGTGGCTGTGTGTGTGTATGTGTGTGTATGTGTGTGTGTGTGGGGGAAGGTGTGTGTGTGTGTGTGTGTGTGTATGTGTGTGTGTGGGGGAAGGTGTGGCTGTGTGTGTGTGTGTGTGTGTGTGTGTGTGGGGGGGGGGGGAGGTGTGGCTGTGTGTGTGTGGGGGGGGGGGAAGGTGTGTGTGTATGTGTGTGTGTGTGTGTGTGTGTGTGGGGGGGGGAAGGTGTGGCTGTGTGTGTGTGTGTGTGTGTGTGTGGGGGGGGGGAAGGTGTGGCTGTGTGTGTGTGGGGGGGTGGGGGGGGGGGGGAAGGTGTGTGTGTGTGTGTGCGTGTGCCTAGGCCTGTATTCCGTAGCAGGAGCTCAAACGCTGGTGTCTGGAAGCAGCAGGGATGCTAAAGTCACGGCAGGAGATGACATGCGACGTGTTGCTTACTTAAAGCCCCATCCGGTCCCACCAAGCACTATGGCCGCCACCAGGATAGCCCCGGCGATGGAGCCGATAATTAGATTGGTGGCACTGGGACCTGTGGAAGGGTTATGGTGGGGGGGTGGGAGGGGGGGGGGGGGGGGGTGAAGGAGGGGGGGGTGATGGATGGAGGGGGGGAGGGAAGACATGAGTTGCCGTACTTACTCGCGTATCGATCGGTAACACGCAACGCTGAACAACGACCACCTCCACACAGATCGACAGAAAACATGTCATAGGTCAAGGAAACAACAACAACAACAACAAAAACAGTTTACAGTGGAGTCACGAGGGCTGAACATGTGGCATGCTCTCAGGCCTCTCGCCAGCCTGGGATTCGAATGCGATGGGAGGTAATGGACTTTGGAGTCACCGCAGGGTGCACCAGGTCTACGTCATTGGAAGTCGTGTTGTAAAGTGTTATCCGAACTGTTTGGCAGTCTAGTTCGATCAGGAACTACAGAATCGTGGGGTAGCAGGCATAGCAGCTGTCTCTTGACACACTGCCAGTGACCCCAGTGTGTGTTTGTCTAGTGTGTGTGTGCGTCTGTGTGTGTGTCTTTAGGAGTCGGCCGGGTCTACAGGCGGCCTTCTGCTAAAGGACACTAAGAGACCAGACTGTCTCCTAGATCTAAATGCCCCACATGCCCCAGAAGGGAGAGGATCACAGGAACCACCACATGACAACCAGGAGGAAGAGGAGGAGGAGGAGGAGAGGAGGAGGAGGAGGAAGAGGAGGGAGAGGAGGAGGAGGAGGAGGAGGAGGGAAGGGAGGGAAAACTGAAATGAGGTGGAGATCTGGGAGGAATAACAACGATAAGGGATATAAAAAGAGGGAGGGAGAGAGCGAGGGAGGGAGAGAACGAGGGAGGGAGGGAGGGAGGGAGGAGGAGGGATCCATCGACCAAATCGCACGACACTGAGAACAACCAATCACACGACGGTCATATGGTCACCACCAGAAGAAAAACACACGGGAAACACAAAGCCACCGCGACGCACACAACGCGGGCTCAGGCCGGCTCACGGGACCGCCCGCACACGAGGCACTGGGACCATGAGGAGGAGGAGGAGGAGGAGGAGGAGAGCCGTGAGAGGGTTGAAGGTGCTTACTCTATGCCCCACCCCGTTCCTCCAAAAATCACCCCCAGGGCCAGAACGGTCCCTGCTACTGCCCCTATCAGGCTGTTTGTGGCCCCGCTCACTGTGTGGAGGGAAAAGCAGTGTTATTTCCATCGCCCCGGCAACAACATCACAACAGCAGGCGTGTGCGCCGGAAGAGACGGAGGAGGGGACACTGCGACCTCGCCGCGTTCTGTCTGCGCGTCTGACTGACTGTCTGACTGTCTGACTCTCTGTCTGTCTGTCTGTCTGACTGTCTGTCTGACTGTCTGACTGTCTGTCTGTCTGTCTGTCTGACTGTCTGTCTGATTGTCTGACTGTCTGTCTGTCTGTCTGTCTGTCTGACTCTCTGTCTGTCTGTCTGTCTGACTGTCTGACTGTCTGTCTGTCTGACTGTCTGACTCTCTGTCTGTCTGTCTGTCTGACTGTCTGACTGTCTGTCTGTCTGACTGTTCATCTCTGTCTGACTGTTGGTCTCTCTGTCCTCTCACCTGCCTGTTTCTCTGTTCTGTCTGTCTGCTCACCTGGCTGACGGCGTGTCTGCCTGCCTATCTGTCTGTCCACTTGGTGGACTGACCCGTATACCTTTCTTATTTAAAATACCTGCCACAGGAGGTGAGTCCCCCCTCCCATCATCACTTCCAGTCAGAGTCCCACCGTGCTAACTCCCTGTTGCATCGCGTTAGCGTCGCTAGCTAAATAGAGCTACTGCTTATGGCGTGAATACATACACACAGTGTGGGGCACTAAACACGTGTGAGCTTTACGAAGCGAACGGTCGCTTGCCCGCGATGGGTTCCCAGCGTGTAACCGACGGGGCCGAACAATGCAGCGGCCGGCCTCGTTTCACTCCTCCGTTCATCTACATCGGCCGGGACGCAGCACACAGTTGTGTTGTGGGGAAGGAACATTGCAATATTGCAACGCAACATATTCCAATGTTGGCAACGTGGGTCAACTAGTGGAGAGCTGAATGGGATGTGTGCACGGTTCAGTGGTGTTGCTCATGGGCTGCATGGGAGCAGGCGGGCGGCGTGCGGACGGAGGAAACCAACCCTTGGGTCCTTCGTCCTCGGTGGCCTCCGGTTCTTTGGGGGGGTCCGGCATGCTGCAGTCGGTTCCCGCCCACGTGGTGTCGCAGGTGCACGTGGCCTCGTTGTTACACACCTGCAGAGCGGGAAACACACACACACACACACACACACACACACACACACCGGTGTCAAATAAGGGAGGAGCGCTGCCTACAGGGTGCGGAATGAACGCCGGCCACCGGCCAGTATGTGTTACTTAGATCAGTCACTAGGGGGCGGTGTTGCGCTGTGTCACGTGACTCGAAAGCTGAGGAGAATTTAGCTGAATTGCTGAATTAACACACATTCGGCACTTTGAGCCCGTGAATGTGTGTGTGTGTGTGTGTGTGTGTGTGTGTGTGTGTGTGTGTGTGTGTGTGTGTGTGCGTAGGCCTGTGTTTCTGTGTGCACATATGTGTGTGAATGTGTGTGTGTGTGTGTGTGTGTGTGTGTGTGCGCGTGTGTGTGTGTGCGCGTGTGTGTGTGTGCGCGTGTGTGTGTGTGTGTGTGTGTGTGTGTGTGTGTGTGTGTGCGTAGGCCTGTGTTTCTGTGTGCACATATGTGTGTGAATGTGTGTGTGTGTGTGTGTGTGTGTGCGCGTGTGTGTGTGTGCGCGTGTGTGTGTGTGTGTGTGTGTGTGTGTGTGTGCAAGAGGGGACTCACCCCATGGGCGGAGCACACCTGTGCGTTGGGCCCGACGGGGCAGGTGCTGACGTTGAGGGACTGGATGGGCAGACACTTGTGTTCAAGGCACATCATGGACGGACCGCAGGGGGTCCCGTCCTCCACGTAGCCCAGGTCCGTCTCGTCATCCAGGAGAACATGGCCGCCACTGCACACAACCACACAGAGAGAGGACATAGTGAGAGGGAGGGAGGGAGGGAGGGAGGGAGGGAGGGAGGGAGGGAGAGGAGAGAGAGAGAGAGAGAGAGAGAGAGAGAGAGAGAGAGAGAGAGAGAGAGAGAGAGAGAGAGAGAGAGAGAGAGAGAGAGAGAGAGAGAGAGAGAGAGAGAGAGAGAGAGAGAGAGAGAGAGAGAGAGAGAGAGGTAGGTAGTGAGAGATAGAGGGAGGGAGAGAGAGATAGAGGTAGGTAGTGAGAGATAGAGAGAGGGAGAGAGAGATAGAGGTAGGTAGTGAGAGATAGAGGGAGGGAGAGATAGAGGTAGGTAGTGAGAGATAGAGAGAGGGAGAGAGAGATAGAGGTAGGTAGTGAGAGATAGAGGGAGGGAGAGATAGAGGTAGGTAGTGAGAGATATAGAGAGAGAGAGAGAGAGAGAGAGAGAGAGAGAGAGAGAGAGAGAGAGATAGAGGTAGGTAGTGAGAGATAGAGGGAGGGAGAGATAGAGGTAGGTAGTGAGAGATAGAGAGAGGGAGAGAGAGATAGAGGTAGGTAGTGAGAGATAGAGGGAGGGAGAGATAGAGGTAGGTAGTGAGAGATATAGAGAGAGAGAGGTACAAAGGGTGAGAGGGGGAGGGAAAGGTAGGTAGTGAGAGATAGAGAGAGATAGAGAGAGGGAGAGAGAGATAGAGGTAGGTAGTGAGAGATAGAGAGAGAGAGATAGAGGGAGGAAGAGAGAGGGGTACCTGCAGTCGACCAGTCTGCCCTGGTGGTTGAACGAGGTCGGAGTGATTTCTCCCTTCAGCATGCCGATGCGTGGATTCTGACCAACGTTGGAACATAGCAGGTATCCACAGAATACATCACTGCAGACATAGAATAGAGACACACATTTGAGCTTTTGTATCTTAATCTACTATGGAAAAGAAAACGTTATAAAAAATTAAAAAACGTCTGGTATGTGCCGTCCTGAAATGATTTGTCAGTAAGGAATGGATTCTAAAGGAGATTCGGTGAGTGGTCCTTAATAAATCAAATGTATAGTTAACATTGATGGATAGATTTGGTATGTATTCCGTTTATTTAAACCCCAATAGATACAAATTGTTTTTGATTTCCAGATGTCATTATAAATATAATATTTACACTAGTTACACTATGCAATATGGTATGCAGGGCTATGGTTTGTAACTCACTGCTTGCTACACGGGGTCCACTTCTCTCCATCCCGCCCACAGTTCCCCTTCTCCGTGCCCTCCGTGTTCAGCTTCTCATAGCAGAACTTCTCAGAACCTCCGGCTTCTGCTCCAAACAGCACAGTACACACAGTACATGTAGAAGGCTCCAGAAGCTCCACACACAGCAGAGACCCATCCCTCACGGCCTTCAGGTGGGAGGACCCAGCCCATGGTCCGCCTACCTGGGCCTTCAGGTGGGAGGACCCAGCCCATGGTCCGCCTATCTGGGCCTTCAGGTGGGAGGACCCAGCCCATGGTCCGCCTATCTGGGCCTTCAGGTAGGAGGACCCAGCCCATGGTCCTCTTACCTGGGCCTTCAGGTAGGAGGACCCAGCCCATGGTCCTCCTACTTGGGCCTTCAGGTGGGAGGACCCAGCCCATGGTCCGCCTACCTGGGCCTTCAGGTAGGAGGACCCAGCCCATGGTCCTCTTACCTGGGCCTTCAGGTAGGAGGACCCAGCCCATGGTCCTCTTACCTGGGCCTTCAGGTGGGAGGACCCAGCCCATGGTCCTCCTACCTGGGCCTTCAGGTAGGAGGACCCAGCCCATGGTCCGCCTATCTGGGCCTTCAGGTAGGAGGACCCAGCCCATGGTCCGCCTATCTGGGCCTTCAGGTAGGAGGACCCAGCCCATGGTCCTCTTACCTGGGCCTTCAGGTAGGAGGACCCAGCCCATGGTCCGCCTACCTGGGCTGCCAGGGAACTGAACGGGTGCGGATGAATCGAGATAAACAAACGACATACTTGTCCCCCAAATGTATTTACACTGGTTCTCCCTCGTCTTGCACTCCCCGCTGTAGCAGCGTCCCTTTAGAGAGAGAGAGAGGGAGGGAGGGAGAGAGAGAGAGGGAGGGAGAGAGAGAGAGAAAGAGGGGGAGAGAAGGAGAGAGTATAAAGAGAGTGATTACATAAATATGTGAGGCAGAAAAAGAGAGGGAGATTCAGAGAAAGGGGAAGACAGAAAGAAGAGAAAGTTGCACATTTTTTTACCGCCATTTCCTGTTTTACAACCGCTAAGCGCTTAGCACTACCTGGTTGAGATGGCAGTTGTACCCGTCTTGTTTGTGGAGATTAGGAGGACACTACAATAAGGAGATGGGGGGGGGAGGGGGGGGGGGGAGACAAGATTAATCCCACACAGCTTAACTCGTCACAATATCACAACTGTAAATGACACAGTACAGAACCACAGTACAGGACCACAGTACAGGACCACAGGCGGGGCTGAAGACCTAACACAGGCTCAACCTGTTAGCCTCACCATCCAGCAGCAACGCAAGCTTTCTCACTCAAAACAAACTAGTACACTTGGTTCCACAATTAGGCTGAATATCTTTTCACTAATATGACATCTTTGTTATACTTTCACTTCTGACATTCATAGTAAAATACAATTGGAAAAAAGATAACCAGGCATTAACCAGGTGTTAACCAGGTGATAACTAGGTGTTGAGGTGTCAAGGTGTAAACCAGGTGATAACCAGGTGTTGAGGTGTTTTCCAGGTGTAAACCAGGTGATAACCAGGTGTTGAGGTGTTTTCCAGGTGTAAACCAGGTGATAACCAGGTGTTGAGGTGTTTTCCAGGTGTAAACCAGGTATTAACCAGGTGTAAACCAGGTGTACCTGTCCTGAGTCCCCGGAGCAGGTCTCCGAGATGTCACAGTCGTTGACTGCGTAGCGACAGCTGTAACCTCGTGGGTAGAACTGAGCACACACACACACACACACACACACACACACACACACACACACACACACACACACACACATACACACACGCGCGCACACACACACACACACGCACCTTTAGCTCATAACACACGTGTTTACGTTCAGATATGAAGCAAGAAAGTAGTGTCAACTTTGAGCTCAGTGTCAAGGTGGAGAAAACCACGCTACGTAAGACATGAACACTTTGTAGGACGGCCCTGAAAGCTCATCACGTGATCATCGCTTTGCAGTGAGTGCGAACGTTTTTATGAATGAAAGGCTGAAAGCTGATTGGTCCGCACCAGACAGGTGTTGTTGCAGCATGGCCCGTCACTGCAGTGGGCCCCGTTGGCCAGAGAGCACTTCTTGCAGCACTCCTTGTAGCACTCCTGAGGGAGGAAGAGGAGAAGGGGAGGAAGAGGAGTCAGGGCCCATCTCTAGTGAACAGGCAGGTCAGATGTGTTGTCTGTACCGCTAACCCTAAGCCCTCAGAAGGGCCCGGAAGAACCTCCTGAAAACCCTGATAGGAGGAGAACAGCGTTCAGCCCTCCGCTCCACCCTCCTCCACCCTCTACTACACCCTCCTCCACCCTCTGCTACACCCTCCTCCACCCTCCACTAAACCCCCCTCCACCCTCTGCTGTACCCCCCTTCGCCCTCTTCTACACCCCCCACCCCCGTTGAGACTGTCGCTGGGATTAAGGGCTGTACTCATACAATGGACTTGACGTGTGTTGGTAACATCGCAATGAGACATGTTGGTTGTTCATTTCCTGGTTTTATAGCAGCCTAACCCTTTTTGTATGGAAGAGTTGCTAGAGGCAACAAGTGTGCACAATACTGATACCAAAGTAGTGAATCAAAGACATCAGCCGCCCCGCCAAAAAAAACAAAATGTCGGACTAACTGAAAAGAAAAAAACTCACGGGTCTGGATCCGCAGTCGCACTCCTCCCCCACCTCCACGAATCCGTTACCGCACTCTGTGGCCTCAAAGAGCTGCCAACAGACATGGATTACTGCACATCAGGCCTTGCATATGACAAAACTACCACCACCACCACCACCACCACCACCACCACTCTCATCACCGTGGCACGGGGCAGCGCTCACCTTGGTGGGCCTGTTGAACAGACAGGACCCTCCGCCTTTCAGCAGGAACTCCTTGTAGTCGTTGAGGCTGCACTTGGAGAACTTCCGAGTGTGTTGGACCCTGCAGGAGACAGCAGAACGTGTGAGTGTGTTGGAGAACGTGTGTTGGACCCTGGAGAGGACAGGAGAACGTGTGTTGGACCCTGGAGAGGACAGGAGAACGTGTGTTGGACTCTGGAGAGGACAATGTTGAGGATTGTATTAATTGTTAAACAGTTAGATATGGTTTCGTCTCATGCTGTTTTCCCCCTCCCTGCCAGAGCCCTGTCTCTGACCCCCACTGCTAGTTGATGACACCTTTTCCCTGCCCTCACGCCCCTCCCTGCCAGATCTCTGACCCCCACTTTTAGTTGATTATGTGTATTCACCTTCATCCTGTTATTAATCCCCCTCCCTGCCAAACATCGGTCTCCATCCCTCCACTACTCTTGAGGAGTTGATCGAACAATTTATGTATATCCACTTTCTTCCTGTTCTCATCCTGCTCCCTGCCAGACCTCTGTCTCCAACCCAAACTGGCCCTTCTTTTGTCTCACAGCCCAACAACAGATCCCCCTCAGACCAACAGGTCTGGGCCCCCCCCCCCCCCCCCCCCCCCCCCCCCCCCCACCACTGTTAGTTGATGACACCTCCTCCCTGTCCTCAGGCCCTTTTGGACTCTGGGTCACATAAATAGGTTTAGTTGATTTATGTGTATTCACCGTCATCCTGTTATTATTCTGTGTGAGAACGTGTGTTGGACTCCTGAGTGGAGAATAACCTCCGCCCGTGTGCTAGTGTGTGGTATTTGTCCTCGGCAGGCCGGCGGTGAGACATCAGACACATCAATCCTCAGTCTGAAGCGCTGTCTGACCCCCCCAAGGGCCTGAAATAGGTCCAGGCCCCTTTGGGTTCTGTGATTATCACTGTTGTATCAGCTCTCCAGACAAAACCATGGAAATGCTCACACAAAGACGTTTCCTTCCCATGACATGAGGTCATGAGAAGGCATTCTCCATTATCAGCAAGAGGGCACTGCATGACCACAAAGGATGTTTGCATCGTCCTGATCAGTGTGTGTGTGTGTGTGTGTGTGTGTGTGTGTGTGTGTGTGTGTATGTGTGTACGAAGGGTCTTTGGACATGGACGTACCCTGTGTCTTCCATTATGCACCCGGGCCACGAATCACAGCCACACTCCTCTGGAAAGACAAAGGGGAGGTGAGGGGAAGGGGAGAGGGGGAGAGAGAGAGAGAGAGAGAGAGAGAGAGAGAGAGAGAGAGAGAGAGAGAGCTGTTGAGTTAACAACAGTGTGTGTGTGTGTGTGTGTGTGTGTGTGTGTGTGTGTGTGTGTGTGTGTGTGCATGGTGCTTATACTTCTCCTGCCCGTCGGGTCCCACTGGATGCCCAGGTTCTGGGCCAGGCTCTGGGCCAGAGACTGCGCCATGGACCAGGTGGATCCATACTGTTGGTTCAGATCACACACATGTTGCGCTATTTACCACTGTACCTTTAGCACACATACCACAGTGTGTTTTTGTATGTGTGTGCATGTGTGTTTGCGTATGTGGGTGTGTGTGTGCGTGGGTGTGTTTTTGTATCTTTATGGGTGTGTTTGTGTGTGCGTGTTTACGTGGGTGTGAGTGCGTGCGTGCATGTGTGTGTGTGCATGTGTGCGTGCATGCGCGTGTGTGTGTGTGTGTGTGTGTGCAAGCCTGCGCGTGTGTGTGCAAGCGTGCGCGTGTGTGTGCGTGCATGTGAGCATGCGTGCATTAGTGTGCAAGCGTGCGTGTGTGTGAGCGAGCATGCGTGCATGTGTGTGCAAGCGTGCGTGTGTGTGTGCGTGTGCGTGTGTGTGCGTGTGTGCGTGCGTGCGTGCGTGCGTGTGTGTGTGTGTGAGCCCTGGACCGACCTCGTTGACCCCTACGCCGCGGCTCACGGAGCACATGCCTCCGAAGTACGCCACGCTGCTGCGGCGGTAGTGGAAGGTCACGTTGCTGGAGAGAGGAACGCACCGGGCGTCAGGACGGAGAACCGGGGAGAACCGGGGAGAACACGCTTACAAAGGGGGGGGGGGGGGGGGGGGGGGGCTGACGTTACGCCCCCAGGTGTGAGCGTGATTAGCCATTACAAGCAAATCTGCCTTTTCCTGGTGTTTTGGTGACATCACAAGTGGGCGTGTCCACCTAGATGTACGCTGGATCGATCGGTCTGCCCGCCTGCCCAGTGGACCGTAGCAAAGGTTGCTGATCTGTCCGTCATACACCTAGGTGGACACTCCCACTTGTGATGTCACTAACAGCTTGTAATGGCTACTCACGCTCACAACAACTCACGATAATACATGAGTAGGAATGTGACTTTAGAGGGATTTTTGGTCTTTTGGTTCTTTATATTATAATAATGTCGTGAAGGAGCAGGTAGGACTTAGGGGGCATCTTGCTCAGGGATGCCTACAGGTAGACGTGTATACAAAGGGATCTGAACCCACAACCTTTCAATAGGGGAACCAAACCCCCTAGACGCTAGACGATCTTTCCCACTAATTACACGGCTTTGTTCAATATTCGTTTCTGATTGGTCAAGCATGGCATTAGGCGGTCTTGTGTCTGAATAGCAAACGGTTGCTATGAATAACAGACCGCTGATATGGACGCTATTCCAAACGTAACGGGACAACCTTTTTAGCGGAAGCACTAAACTCGTTTTTAAAATCAACACAGCAATTCTTCTGGTTTGTTATACTTTGTCTGAATGCTGTTTCTCTAATCAGTAGCCGTGTAATAAGTGGGGTAATGTACAGCAAGCCCCTGTCGGGGTTTATTTCACAATAAGGAGTGGCTTGCCGGAACAGGATGGAGATAGGGGACCCCCCCCCCCACACACACACACACACACACACACTCACGAGAAGAGGTGAACGGCGTCCGCGTGGTGCTTGATGCTCTGCTGCCTGTACTTGGAGAAATCCCGCAGCATCTCCAGCGGTTTCACGCTGACCGGGATCTGGTCCTTGTCCGTCCAGATCTCCGCGGCAACCAGAACCACGCGCGTATGCAGATGCTCTTTGAAGATCTGCCGTTGCATCGGGGGACGGAGGGTGAGGCGGGGGAGGGAGGGGGGAGGCATGGGGGGGGGGGGGGTGTGACACAGAGATGGTGAGAAAAGATGGTGGAAGGAGAGATAGAGATAAAGGGTGACGTGAGGGGGTGAGAGGTAGAGGTAGAGGAGAAAGGACGGAGCAAGAGAGAAAGAAGGGGTGAGGTTCAACAATGGGGAGACAGAGGAAAAGAGGGAATGAGAGAGAGAGGGAATGAGAGAGAGAGGTAGAGGTAGAGTAGAAATGATGGTATAAAAGGAAAAAGGAGAGAGGTAGACAGATAGGGGGACAAAGAGAGGGGAAAGGAGAGGGGATGAGAGAGAAAGGGGGAGAAAGAGAGAAAGAGTGAGGACGAGAAAGAGCGATAGAGAGATAGATATAATGATGCAGAGCAAGAGTCAACACAAGACAGAAAGAGAGAGAGAGTTGTATACTTATACTTCGACATACCACTTCATTTTTCAACTGCTTTTGCAATGCAAATGTTTATTTTCCATGCCAATAAAGCTCTTTTGAATGGAATTCAATTGAATTCAAATGAATATATAGTGAGAAAGAGAGAGAAGAATAGAGAAAGAGGAAAAGGTCAAGAGAGAAAGAGAGAAGAATAGAGAAAGAGGAAGAGAGCTATACACAGAGAAAGAGAAGAATAGAGGAAAGAGGAAGGGATTAGGAGAGAAAGGGACAGACAGGAGACTAGAGCCCGTGGGCCAGAGCACACAGTACACAACACTGGGTGGTGTGATTACATTCTGTCCCGGCCGAGGACGACAGACGAGGAGGTGTCACACGCGGAGGGTCGGACGGAACAAGGGGATTTTCTACTGAACACACAACGCATAACAGCCCAGCCCAGATCAAACAGGCACGCCGACTCAGAGATGGGCCGTTCAGAGGCTCACACACAACCGCCGCAGACACGGACCATGTGCATGAGGAGAAACCCAAATGGACAAAGCGACCAAACTTTTCTGAAACAGCGATGGACGAGGGATACTCACAGCGTCCACAAGGTTAACCACGGATTTGGCAAAGTTCCTGGTGTGCTGTTTGTTCTTGTAGCGTTTGTACTGCAAACCAGAGCACAACAAGGAGAATTTATTTAGGGTGAGATCGTTGTGTGTGAGGCGTGTGCTTTGAAAAACATGCAAAACAAACGACACTATGTTGCTCTCTCTGGTGGGCAAAATAGACGAGAAGAATATGAATAAATGGTGATTCGGCTTTAACATAGTTGAAATCCTAACATGATAACATAACTTAAGAATCCCATGCACTAATGAAAAACAGACTGGTGTTTTTTATTATGGGTTGCTTTAGTCACTGCAGGGTAGAAACGTGTTGTTGTGGTGACTCATCATGCCAAACACACATACCATGCTGTTGTCACTGACAATCATGATCTCCAAATACTTGATCTCCTCAAATATGTTGCGAGGCATCTGCAAAACAGAATCCCAGTTGTAAACAGCAACATCCCCTGAAGTCTCGCTGGGAGAAACACAGTCCACGACCCCACACTGGAGTATGTTGTAGCAGGTGTTCATGTGCTTATATTCAAGATTTGCACGATTTTCTATTTCAAGCTAGCCTAGTCTAAACTTGGAAATAAACAGCTCTGCTCCTGGCCCCCGCCATCTCCATTCTCTTTAAAGCCCATCCAAGCATGTTTCTGATAGGCTACGAGGTGGAAAGTCACCTTTATTAATTTGATAACATCCACAGGGAGCATGGATGTCAACTGGCGGTTGATTGGCTGTGCTGGGCCAGGAATAGCGAGCACGCTGAGAAATCCTAGAACAGGATTTCTCTGATTTCCTTGCGGAAATGGAGCAATGAACCTAGGACACTGTAGCCTTCTAATTAGTGTCCACAAAATAACAATAATAACAATAATAATAAAGAAAGCACTATGTTTTACTCCAGTAAGGATCAAGTAAACACAACCTACAATCTGAGGAAGTGGTCAGGGGGTACTAGCGGTGAGGGAACGTTGTTGTTGATTTGTTTGAAGGGTTGAGGAGCGGGGAGACACTTACAGCTCGCTTTTTCCTGCGCCTCAGCCAGGACAAGTCATCCAGCTCAGAGAGGACGTCCCAGGCACCACCCTCATTGTCCTGCACCCCCGCCTCCTCCTCCTCCACCACCACTGTGGACAGACACACGGACACACACACACACACACACACACACACACAGACACACGGGCACTGAGGAAAACCCAGAGTCCCACTTCACCAGAAAAACATCAACAAAACAATGACTACGAGAAGTTCAGGAATGTTATTTATGGAATACGGGAATTTCTCTAGTATTTTCTTTCAGAATGGTTTGTGGTGCGCGTCTGTTATTTAATCTGGTTCTCTCTCTTGAGTGTCTAGATGAAGAATAAAAGCAGCACAAAGCTGTTTGAAACCAGGCTTTTCAGCATTTATTTGGCTTTACGTACAGAAATAAAGGAACAGCCAACAGATTTGAAAGTGCTGACGAACTCAGTGTGCGTCGGCAGTACTGTGGGAACCTAATGGAGACGCACACTAACAGTGCAATCTCACACGGGATATACAATAAAAACAGCATATACACAGAGAAAACACACACACACACACACACACAAGTATCCTATATTCCTCTGGTCTGCAAAGGCCAAACACGTGACTATTATTCTTAAAGCCGAATCAGCGATTGCTTTCAGAGGAACGATGTCCTGTCCTGTGCGAGGACGGAGCATGTGCGGTGGCCCACAGCGAACAAACGGCTAACCGTTATGTAAGCTGGACGTGAAGGAGCTTCAGCGCTGAGGCAGCCCTTACCTGGCGCCGCTGGCTCGCTGTTCCAGTGGAGGCTGAGGGCCCTGTGCAGGGTGTGGGGCCTCGCAGCTGTTTCCTGCATGGGCGAGACCGACGACACGAACGTCACCAAGATGGGTGACTTGGGATGAGGTGGGGGTGGGAACAGGGAGGTCAAGGCCAAGAGGAAAAAATACCTTCGTAGGCTGACAGAAAACGCTGAGTGCGATAGACTAGCAAAGGGATATCGAATATTGAGTGCGGGCGAAAGCATCGCCACAAAGCATGCTTTGTGGCGTTCTTATGGGGTACTATCTCAGCAGAGAAACAATGACATTAAGATCTCACACAGAGTTACAGGCTTCCACCCTCGCAAGCAGGACGTTTCTGCCTGTGACTGGGATAACCTCCACAGTTGTCTTCAACCCGATGATGGCTAAGCAGCGCACACAAGTCTTGCACAACAGATATGTCAGCGCGCTGACAAGGTTTACTTACGATTGGATGGGTTTGTTGTGAGGGCTCGATTAGATAAACGAAGACGCCATCATCAAACATCCCACTGTCCCGCAGATATGAGAGGAAGTGGGGGGAGAGGGGAGGGGGGGGGGAGAGGGGGATCAATATCAAGTCGACGACGTCGTTGAGGACTTCCGATAACTGTATTTACAGGTAGGTATTCAGGATGCAGCTGTTGTGGTACTTACTGCAGCCCGTTGCAAGTAGACAGGGCCACACGAGATTGGTCGTTCCCCCTCAGCTGCCCATGGTAATAACAGTGCTCACCACCCTGAGGCCACACACACACACACACACACACATGAACAAACGCACACACACACACACACGCACGCACGCACACACACACATGCACGCACGCACACACACACACACACACACGCAAGAACGCAGACACGCACACACACTCACACATGCACGCGGAGGCATGCACGCACACATACACACACACGGAGACACACGCAAGAACGCACACACACTCACGCATGCACACGGAAGCATGCACGCACACATACACCCACGTTCCCACACACACACAGACACACGCACATCAACACACGCACACACACACACACATGCAAGCACGTAGGCGCACACACACACACACACACACACAACCACACACACACTTATTTCAACACCACAGCACAGACATGAGCATAGTGACTCTGGGCACAGTGATAGTCATTGTGTTCTACAGTGACCGTGTACTACAGTCCGTGTAGAACACAATGACTTTGTACCAATCATATTTACATTGGCAGACATACATGCAACATTTGACTAAACAAAGTCATCCTCGTTTTCTGTCATTTCTATCTTATAATTGTTTCTCTCACTTTAACCACCCATGGCACAGAATGTGCAGATTTCTGTTGACCAAATATGTTCTAGTGTTGTTCTTGGTCCCAGCAGGATGAAAACAACACAGTGTATAACGTAGTCCCGGCCACATCTGTGACTCAGCTGTAAGACCACGGGTGAGCAAAGGACATTCTATCTCTCTCTCTCTCTCTCTCTCTACTCCCACCCTCCTTCTCCTATCTCTCTATCACTCACTCAGTCACTCCTCTCCCTCCTCTCCCTATCGCTCCCTCTCTTGCCCTCCCTCCCTCCCTCCCTCTCCCTCCCTCCCCCTCTCCCTCTCCCTCTCCCTCTCCCTCTCCCTCTCCCTCTCCCTCTCCCTCTCCCTCTCCCTCTCCCTCTCCCTCTCCCTCTCCCTCTCTCCACGCTCAGTGTCTCTCGGCCATCCCACGCTGCATTGCTACCGCAGAGTGCTGCTATCTCTCTCCTGTGTCACGTGGCGTGGCGCTCAGGCAGCGGGGAGGCTGCAGGGGAGCAGAGCCCTGCTGAGTCAGCCCAGCGCGGCGCTGCTCAGCCCTGCTCAGCCTCTCACAGCCCAGCCGAGCTCAGCCCCGCCCCGCCCCTCTCAGCCCCGCCCCGCCCAGCCCCTCTCAGCCCCGCCCCGCCCCTCTCAGCCAGGCCCCTCTCAGCCCAGCACCGTTCCGCTGCCTGAACCTGAATCAGCAGCAGCAGGGCCAGCGGGTAGATTACACTCTGGCACGTTTTTCCACTTCCACTCCCCTCGTCCTCCGCAGCCATTGGCCCGTACACCTGTCTACCTGTGCACGTGTATCTACCGGGCGTGGCATCGTTCTATCGTGCTGTGTCTCTGTCGAGCTATTTATCCATCGATGTATCAATATATCTATCTATCTGTCCGTCTGTCTGTCTGTTTACCTATTTATATACCTGTCTGTTGGTCTGTCAGTCCTTCTCTCTATCTATCTATCTTTATATCATGTCTGTCAATGTATCTCTGAATGTAGTAATTGATCTATCTGTCTCTCTGTCTGTCTGTCTGTCTGTCTCTCTGACTTCCTGTGTGTCTTTCTGTCTATCCATCCATCGATTTCTATGAAAGATCTCCAAATCGAGATGAACAATAAATGCTTGACTATCCCATTATCCGACAGGCATGGTCCTGCACTCTGTGAAACAGTACATCCATACATCTG
>JACYXH010000421.1:247500-282500 GCA_026745465.1 Lota lota | reverse complement strand
TCACTGTGTGTGTGTGTGCGCGCGCGTGTGTGTGCGCGCGCGTGCGCGTGTGTGTGTGTGTGTGTGTGTGTGCCCACACCCCCGCGTGCGTGAGCAGATCCAGATAGTAACATGCCACATCGCTTATACACCGCCCGAGTCCCCTTTAACTTGACAGCCAGTCTTTTCACGCCCGTTGGCACATTTTGTCGCAGGCTCCCCGCCGCCACCACCACCACCACCGCCACCACCACCACCACCACCACCACCACCGCCGCCCTCCCCCTCCTCCTCCCTTCCTACCGACAGCGTCCTCAACCCCACACACCGTACACCCGTGACCGCGCTCTCCGGCCCAGCCGCCGCTCACCTGTCCGTCGTCGGCGTGGCTCTTGAGCCGCGTGTCCAGGTCATGGTAGGTGCTCTCCGAGTCCTCGTTGAGGTAGTAGATGAGCCGGGAGGGGTAGGTGATCACGTGCTCCAGCGCGCGCCGGTGTGTTGTGTTGTCGGGAGCGGGTGCTGCAGTCGCCTGTTGCTCCGCCACTCTTAGCACTGCGTCCCTCTCAGACTCCCGCTCTCCTCCGGGTGATGCTGCAGAAATATATATAAATAATGAATCAATGGAAAGCGCGCACGCACGCACACACACACACACACACACACACCCGCACACACACACAGCGTTCCCAGCGAACACACATCCGCTTCTCCCTAAGTCCAGGGGAGATGCGGGGAGTGTGAGATGTGTCTTGGATCTCTCGGTGAGGTGCAGTGAAACGCCAGCTCCTGGCTACGTGTGTGAGCTTGGGTGTTAGTGGCGTGTGCTAGTCAGCGCACTGGTACAGCGCTAGCCTCTCCCAGGAACACCAGGTTCTGGTAGAACTACCGTACGCATGTAAAGGTGGACATTCAACAATAAACCCCCATCGCCTATATTAAATGTTGACATCATCAAATAACGCACGTCAATATGTCAAAATGTACATGGTGGGTAACATATATTGCTTTAAAAGACATGCGTGCTATTCACCAGATAACTATCATGATTTCAGGCAGAAAAAGGGCTGAGGAAGATCCTCACTGAAGCAGTCATAGTAAATGCAATGCAGTATTTATTACAGGCTAGTCTACTGCTTTGCTCTCCTCTGCACCATCACTTGAAGCACTCAGCATATTACATGTTATATTCTCTCTGGAATAATTTACCATGATGCAATGTTGTCCAAATACATTGGCAGCTTTGTTAAACAATTATAAAAGCTAACGTGGTAACAAATACCTAGAGTAAACATTCAATAAAAAATGTGCACGGTGAGGATATACATTACATACCAAATGACGCTAGTGATGGATGAAGCCAAGGCGAAAGGATGCTCACGAGCAAATTTGCCAGAAATATCAAATACATGATTCATATTTGATATCTGAAATATATTTTATATCAACATATCAACGCATTAAATAGATTGCGGTCCATCGTTGCGGGGGAGTCGCCGTGGAGTGGGGCTTCTTCACGACTCCGAGCACCGGTGTTCTGCAGTAGCTGCTGGGGTCGGATGGAAGGCGGTGGCTAGCCACTGGAAATCTACGGGCAGACTCCTCCTTGACGTGCGCAAAGATGTCCTCCTCCTCCTCCTCCTCCTCCTCCGCCTCCGCCTCCTCCGCCTCTTTCCTATGCTGTTCTCGACTCCAGGAAGTACAACCAGGTGATTTCAAAGGCATGGGTTTGGGCGTGCAAAGCAAATTGATGCTCCTAACGCAACTTCTGGGCTTCAAGCTATGTCCACAAAATGAATAGGACTACGTTATATATATATTTTTTAATAGATAAATAAATATATACATATTTATTTATTTATATACAGGAAAACGATATTTAGAGCATTTTGTGTTCATTCAATTAAGAATATGAGCATGATCATAAAAGGTAATAAGAATCGTCTCGCTATAAATGCGTAGGCTATATACATGTATACATACATTATATACATTGAACAGGCTTATCTTTATGGAAATAACGTTTTTTTCTAGTTCTTAATGTATTATATAGTAGTTGTTTGAATTCAAATGATGACAACGTATTTGTAGATTCACGTAAACACGATTCCCATACAGGCTGTATGAGTTGTTGAGTGAACGTTACCAGATCTTCCCATTCCCAAGCCATCAAGTTTTCCTCTCAGTCTATAGGCTGGGATGTGACGCGTCAGCCGGACGCGCCCACAGTACAACCGAGTCCCCCGTCCTTCACCCCAGCGGTCCCAAACTCCGAGTCCGTGTGTTCACTTCACCTAACGGAATGTGGGTGGGTTCGAGAAAGATGGAATATATATGACTCAGAGGAGCGGGTTGTACACAGCACCATTATTTGGGACTGAGGCGGATCTCAGAAAGTGCTCATAGACTCCCCATCTATTCGGTGAAATCCCGCAGTTCTTCCTCAACGAGGATCGGTGTGGCACACTTGCTGCTGAAAGGTCAGTGCTGGGAGATAAAACGGTAAGAGATGCTTTCTGGTCACTTTTTACCACATCTTTTTTGATGGACGACGGTTCACACAGGCCACGTAACGTTGTAAATGCCTGCAACACAATTCTCCGCTAGAGGAACACTTTAGAGTTGTATAAAAACCTCGTGAATATAGTCCTAATGTTTGTTTCAGTTGATGTCAAAGCTTTGCTATTTTTTTTAATAACTTGTAGAACTAAAACCCTTTCTAGAATTGTATCTACAGTTTCACGTCTTTCATTTTAGAATATTTTTAAATGTATAACTGTTGTACAAATAACTTATGCATTTATGTAACGGAGAGTACATACTCATTCCTTATATGCATTATTCTTTTTAAACTTTACTTTTTGGACCAGTTCTAAAACTTTCAATTGTGCAATCAATTTTTATTTGAAAGTAATTGAGCAGCAGGGAGTAGTGTTGCTTAGAAATTGTGAGTGCGTGAGTTGTCAATTTCATCGAAGTTGGCCTTCTACTCTTTCCACTATATCCCATAATAATCCATTAGATACAGCTTCGTTAAATCCGCATGAATCAGTTTTTTCGAAAACAAAATTTACGGAACTGTGGTTAAGAGGCATCATTTCCTCTTTATACAAGTAGCGCCGGAGGGTGAATAGTCGTGGAAGTTCTCCTGACTGACTTAGTTGTGTAATTGCAACGAGAAGCACTCTTCTGGCACTTGTTCCCACGGTGCATTAGGAGCAAGTGTGTGGGCAGCATAGTGTTGTGTGACTCCCAGCTGAAAGGGTCTGGGTTCGATTCCCAATGTCTCCAACTTGCCTGTAGGGATCTTTGAGCAATGGCTTCCCACCTGCTGCCGAATAAAGAATTAACTGTAGGTCACTCACTTTGGACAAAAGCGGCTTCTGAATGATAGTTGAACAGAAATGATTGTGATATAACAGTTTGAGACGGTGGCTCTTAAGTGGATGAGGCATTGTGTTCGAATTGAGTAAAGCATCATGTGAAATACCACCAGAAAAGTACGTTTACTTGCGCTTGTGTGTGGATGCATGCGCATGCACGTGCGTGTTTTAGCATGTGTGCACTCGCGTGTTTGTGTGCGCGCGCACGAGTTCACGTTAATGCTTCCCCTCCTGCCGTCTCCCCTGTAATGTCCACATTGTTGACACACGTGTTGCGTGACAAGTGTGCTCCGGGCTCACGACCCCCCCCCCCCCCCCCCATTTCAAAGTCGGCACAGAGGGGCTAGAGGAACTGGAATCAAGGATAAACAACTCAGATCTTCGGGGAAAGGAAGGAAGTTTGTGTGAGGAAAAAACAAACAAACATAACACAACTTGGCTTTTCCAAGGGTTCGGCGTTTTTTCAACTTTCCGTGCGTCTCATTGTGATGCTCTTGTCCCCCAGGCAACAGCCCGGCCGGCGGTTGTTCCTCCTCGCAGCCATGGAGGACTACGAGAACTACACCTATGTCGAGTACGGCGACGACGTGGAAGAAAACTACGCGAAAGCAACCGTCCGGACGGAGACGTTGCACGTGATCTCCGTCGTCGTCTACAGCGTCTCGTTCGTGCTCGGGCTGCTCGGCAACGGCGCCGTCGTGTGGGTCACGGCGTGCAAAAGCAAACGGACCAAGAACAGCGTGTGGCTGCTCAACCTGGCGACCGCTGACTTTGTGTTCGTGCTCTTCCTGCCGTTCTCCATCGACTACGTGCTGCGGGACTTCCACTGGGAGTACGGTCTGGTCCTGTGCAAACTCAACTCCTTTGTGGCGGTCATGAACATGTACGCCAGTGTGCTCTTCCTCACCATCCTGAGCGTGGACCGCTACGTGTCCCTGGCGCACGCCGACTGGTGCCGCAGGCGCTGGCTCTCGCGCCGACCCCTGGTCGTGTGCTGCTGTACGTGGGCGTCGTCGGCGGCCCTCAGCCTACCCACCCTGATCTTCCGGGACATCGGCCACTTCCAGGACAAGGTTCACTGCTACAACAACTTCTCGCTGCACGACAGAGACGCCGCCGCCATGAGGCACACCGTCATGGTGGCCGTCCGCACCGCCGTGGGGTTCCTGTTGCCGTTTAGTGCCATCTGCACCACGGGGATTCTGCTGGTGCTCAAAGTCAAGCGGTCGGACGGAGCCGTGCGCGTGTCTAGCTTCTCCAAAATGGTCTCCGCTGTCATCTTGGCGTTCTTCCTGTGCTGGGCACCGTTCCACACCTTGAGTCTGATGGAGTTGTTCGTTCACACCTCGAGGTCGGGGTATCTCGACGGGGTGCTGAGAACCGGCTTCCCCCTGGCCACTAGCTTGGCCTTCTTCAACAGCTGCATCAACCCCGTGTTGTACGTGTTCCTGCACAAGAAGGTGCGGCTCATCCTGAAGCGAGCGTGCCTTGAAATAACAAAGAATTCAATCAGAGAGATCAACCACTCCATTTCCGCCTCCGAGACCTCTCTGGTAGAGGACCTGCCCTACAATCTCACAGAGATGCCCGTCGATTCAGCTACTCCGTGATGTCAAAGGTCACAAGAAATGTGTTAGGGTTACAGCTCGCTGGATTGGTAACACACTCGGGTGGAACGTACCCTTAACTATCTTTGAATTCTTAGAATTAAATGTAATCGAATGCTTATAGAATTAATACGGTATATACCAGTCTGGCACTCTAACACCAAAGAACCAATGTGTCTGTCTTTTGCAGTAATTAATCTTTTTTAAATTTAGAACGATTTTTGTACTCATATGACTAAATGATTTATTGAAATATGTATGTATATATATATATATATATATAAAATATATGTATTTAAGATTTATTACGACGTATTTGTTCAAATAATGTTGAACAAACTAATAGACCTACAAATCATTTATGCAAATCATTTATTAATAAACTGATTAAGACAAAGTATGTGGATGTTGGACATTATTAAAAAAAAGATTCACAAGCTGACGTTATTTCCTGTCATCCTGCTCGTGGACTTCTAACCTAACCCTTATTGTGTGGGGGTAGATTTGCCTCAGGTGGCCTAACAGTTCCCACAGATGAAACTGTATATTGGTCCCATTTTACAGCTGTACATATAAAGACCCATTCACAATCAATAATTACATTGGTAGACAACAATTTTTAATTTGTCTTAAAATACTAATTATATAACGTAACGTAATTTATGAATTTATAACAGTATGCATTTATAACTTTATGAACTCACATTTGATTGCTACGGAATATGGAAAAATAAATATACATTTAAACAGCCTATCCAAATGTGTGCATTCAATGCAAAAGTTAATAATATGATAAAATGATGAAACATTATCCACATGGAAAACGTTCTGTGCTTGGATTACAATTGAATAATATATTTTCATGTAAATTGTTTGTTCAAAAATAATTTGATATAACGGTATACATAACGGTATAAAGAAGGCCATAGACAGGACATATATACATTCAACCCATTTTGGGATTATGGGATGGTATTGCCTCATTCGTGACGCAGGAAATGAGGGAGCGGGAGACAGCTGCGTGCACAACACGCACATCGCGCACTGTGGAGGGTGAACATCATTTTTGTCAAGGTAAATCACCAGTTAGGTACTGTACCTTGTAAATGAATGTTTAGTGAACAGTCACCGTCAAACAAAGTTTGTAATCTATGCATGCATGCATTAAAAAAAAGAAGATTTTGCCAGCTCACTGCAAATGCGTGATCATATTTTATTTTCTTATTTTTATTTAGGTATTTGAAACCTGTACGATAGCACCCACTCTGCTTCATAACCACTCAATGTGTGTAGGCGAAATAGTATAGACTGACTGTACTGTTACATACATATGACGCAGTTAGGTAAGTAGCTGATCACATGTTTGATATTACATTATGTTACGTATCTAACGCTGGAGGTTATGATGCGTTATCACTTATATGATATGTTATGAAGATCCATCACAGGTTTATCGATACTATTCATTTAATGTATATATGTATTGTCTAACGGTCTAACCAATAGACAAAACGGGATCTTTTTTGTTTGTTAACATGGTAGGCTGAGAGAGGATCCTAAATTGTAGCGTTATCCTGGTCTACCGCAACGTAATTTCCGGTCTCATACTTCCAATGAGCCGTGTACACCAGTTAACAGTACCCAGAGTGAGAAGGATTAGAGCGTGACTCGAATAACAACGACAACAACAAACGGATATCTTTATATAGAAACTCCCGCAACGGCCCTAAACCCATGTAACTGAAAGTCCCGCCCTCTGTCTCGCCAACAACGCTCATTTGGAGCATCCCATTCCAGGCGTTCCTTCATGAGACGGGAACGCCTGGGAACGAGATGGTACCGGTAGTGTGTACCGTTATGGTATGTTGATATCACGTTACTCATAGTTTGTCGTGGCATGTAAGCCGTTATTTGCTCAGACGTACGTTTTAGCATGATTCAACGCAACATTATGTCTTTCAGCATGTTGCGCTTGCCTGTGGTGAGTCGAACTCTTCTCGGAGTCTCCCTCACCAAAGGAGGCGTGGTCGCCCCTAAAAATGGTAATCCTTATCTGCTCCGCACACGCCTAAATTTAACTCCTTAGAATAACCAACACTGCAGAAACAATGTTTAGTACATGGTTGTACTTGTAGCAGTGATCTTGTTCACGTGATACCCTGATACCTTTGATGGATTATTGGCAGGATTATATAATTGCCACGCTTTCGTTGCTGGCTGTTGGATAAATCTGATCCCCAATGAGCCATACAGTAGTACAGGTGGTCTTGATCAATAATGTGGTGGTTTACTCAAAAAACTACTCTAAAACGACGCTTGATTCACAAATATTATACATTTACATATTTTCCAATTATTATTATTATTTTCAATAATGTGAAGAACAACTAAGTGAACAAGAATAAATTGACATAAGAATTTCTATTTATTCTTATTTTTTTATATTCTATGTTGCAGTCCGCACTGTAGCCACGGCAAC
The DNA here is from genome assembly GCA_026745465.1 of Lota lota. Classification (NCBI taxonomy): domain Eukaryota; kingdom Metazoa; phylum Chordata; class Actinopteri; order Gadiformes; family Lotidae; genus Lota; species Lota lota. The sequence goes on along the minus strand of JACYXH010000421.1, from coordinate 275,055 downwards.
GGCCAGTAAAATGGTGGAAGTCTTTGTGGATGGCTACCCAGTGATGGTGGAGCCCGGCACCACCGTTATGCAGGTAATTCTTATTTCAATGTTATTCTCCTTCGGACACGAGCCCACGGATCTTCGCTAACCTCCTCACTCACCCGCGGGGTGAACTTCACATTTCAGGCGTGCGAGAAGCTGGGAGTACAGGTTCCACACTTCTGTTACCACGAGCGCCGGTCCGTTGGCGGAAACTGCCGGGTGTGTCTGGTGGAGAGTGAGAGGGTACCAAAGGTCTGTTCTGGTGCTGATTCACGGGGTGGTTGGGACATTACATCATCCACTACCTGCCTATTTAAAGAAAGGTTCAGTAATGGAGTGTTTATATTCCACCCGGTGGCTGCATGTGCCATGCCTGTGATGAAGGGCTGGAACATTCTCACTAACTCTGAGGAAACAAGAAGGGCAAGGTACTGTTGGAAACGGACAATATAGTCCTGGTGTAGAGTGACCACCTTGTCATTAAAGATGTGTTATTATATTAGTTAGCTTGGTGTCTCAAATTGGCTTTGTTCAAAAGTAGACTCCTTTTTGAAACAGGAGGGTAATCAATAACTGTTTAACCCCTTTCACATTGTTTGAAAATCCCTTCATATACATAGATATATATTTCATTAAAACAGAGAGGGTGTCAAGGAGTTCCTTCTGACGAACCACCCTTTGGATTGTCCAATCTGTGACCAGGGCGGAGAGTGGGATCTGCAGGTACACACCTAATAACACTGAGGTTTACAAACGCGAAGCACGGCTAAATAACACCCTCCAGGCTCATTTGCTGTAACTGCCGCTCCGTAGGACCAGTCCATGCAGTTTGGCAGCGACCGGAGCCGCTTCACCGAGGTCAAAAGAGCCGTGGAAGACGAGAACACCGGCCCCCTCATCGAGACCATCATGACGCACTGCATCCAGTGCACGCGCTGTGTGCGGTAAGGCCTGGAGAGGTTTACACCAGTGTGCCAATAGGTCTCTTGGCAGGGCTCGGGTTAGTCCCTGCTGCAAATGGTCTGCTCTTAATGAAAACGTAATGTTGGAAGCCAGGCTTGCCATTTTTGTTCTTGAAACAAAAACTTTACCCAAATACACACACACTCCGCCACAGCATGGCGACTGTTAGAATGCCAGTGTGTGGGACTTTTGTTTGTTGATTAATTACAAGGGCTTTTAAACAACCGACTGGCCAAGAATCAGGCCCCCAAACAGAGAGCGAGAACTAAGCGCCCAGAGAAAGTGTCTTCGATACAGCGTGGAGACCCCACCTAACTGTGACGCCAACGGCTACGTGTAATAGGGTTCCTCTTCCTTTCTAAAGCTTCGCCAGCGAGATTGCGGGGGTAGAGGACCTGGGAACCACCGGCTGGGGAAACGACCTCCAGATCGGGACCTACGTGGAGAAGATGTTCATGTCCGAGCTGTCCGGGAACGTCATTGACCTTTGCCCCCTGTCGGCGTTCACCGCTCGCCCCCTGGGAAACCAGGTGTGTGGATAATGTTAGGCTGCAGGTGTGCAGCTTTGGACTGCTGTCTGTTTGAGAGATTCGATCACACCTTTGTATTAGCTCAAAACCTACCGCCCTGGTCCTCCATCCACCTTCAGCGGCGCATAGAGGTGTGAAAATAAGCCATACTTTTATTCCCCTAAGAGTGGTGTGCTCTCCTCACCTGCCCCCCCCCCCCCTCCCCCCCCCCCCCCCCCCCCTCCCCCCCCAGTTCTTGTCTTCATGCACAATTGTGTTCAATTGTACCTGGAAAGGCACTTTTAAATCCAATTTGCTATTATTATTCTATTTACTATGTTACTATCTTTTCATTTAGCAGCCGCTTTCATTCAAAGCGTCTGACAGTGCATTTATTTTGGATATAGCCTTAAATAAGCATGCAGGTGTTAGGCCTCTTGCTCAGGGATGCCTTCATGGAAACAATGGGGTAAGAACCCAGAAGCCTTTCAGGTGGGGAATCAAACCCACCCTTACCTATCCTATCCTCCTTCTCCCAATCACCCTTTTCGCCGTTCATTCGATCAGAGCGACAGAATCGATCGACGTCCTGGACGCCGTGGGCAGTAACGCCGCTGCGGTGAGGTGATGAGGGCGCTGCCTCGCTTGCACGAGCACATCAACGAAGAGTGGATCTCGGACCAAACCAGGTGACCGCCAGGTAAAAATACACGCGGACCGCAACGCCGCACATCTCCTTGCCTGCGGCGGCCGTCTGAATAAATGCTTAGCGTCCCCTTTTCCCCCTTTCCTCGGCGTGGGTTCGCGTATGACGGCCTCAAGCGACAGAGGTTTACTCAGCCGATGGTGGGGAACGGATCAGGGCAGCTGGTGGCCAACATCCTGGGAGGATGTGCTGACTCGGGTGGCAGGAGCCGTACGTGATTAATGTGGCCCCGGTGTTCCTCTGCCTGCACATTGCTCTGCCTTTCTTCTGTCACTAGCCCACGTTGTGTCTTACGGCTCCGATGCACTTAGTAATTACGAAATCGAAGGCGGTGTGTTCGCACGGACAAAATGGCCGGCTCGTGACCAAAACGACTCTGTCCCACTCTGTTTATCTCAGGATGAACCAGTTCGAAGTAAGACGCTCAAGCAGGGACTGCCAGGACACAGAGATAGAAAGGAAGGAGCCTACTGCCTTCATTAAACAACAACTCACACAGCGCAGTGTGTCTATATTGTACCCTGTCAAAATTGGCTCTTTTGGCCACGGTTCGACAGACTACGCAATTTAGATTTCGTTAGTGTATTGGGGCCTTGAAGGGATACGCCAAGATATCCCCAAGATGTGTGTTTTAGTTGGCTTCATAACGAGCTTCAAGTGGCTCTGGTTGGACAAAAGGTAGACCTCACCTACACCTGTGAGCACCTCGGAGACTCTGCCAAAATCCTTCAGGAAATAGCGGCAGGAACGCACCCTTTCTCCCAGGTCATTAGATGTTTATTTTGTCGCTTTGTACCACGTCAAAGACACTTTTCTATTTTGCATTGAATACCGTAGTTGTGGCTTTGTCCCATTCTTCCTGTTCAACACCTGTTCTTGCAGGTATTGGCTAAAGCCAAGCGCCCAGTTGTCATCGTTGGCAGTAGAGTTGACAGTTGAGCTCCAAAGAGAGGACGGGGCCGCTGTGATGGCTGCTGTAGCCTCCATTTCCCAGAATGCTCAGAACAACAGTGAAATGGACGGAAGCTGGAAGGTTCTCAACATGCTTCACAGGTCATTGTCTTAGCAACGATAGATTTATAGGTTGTGGTCACACTTAGCTAATTGTGTTCTAATGGCGCTGTATCTCTTGGCTCGGCAGGGTTGCTAGTCAAGTGGCTGCACTTGATCTTGGGTACAAGATGGGTGGAGGCCATTAGGAAGAACCCGCCTGATGTTCTGTTCCTGCTTGGCGCTGATAAGGGCTAGATCACCCAACAAGACCTCGCCGAAGACAGCCTGATCATTTATCAAGGTCAGCACTTATGTTTTCCCAGAGTAAAGACATTATTTTTGTTTCTCTTCGGCAATCATTTGTACCATTCTGTGAAAATAACCAGTCGACGACATAGCCCATTTGTTTTGAGTCTTGGCTGAATTGGATTGGTGTCCCCACTGTATCAAACAGTGTGTCTATTTGGTTGGTTGACTCTGGGCCAGTCGGTTGTTAAAGTCCATTGTAATAACAACAATAATAGCAACAGATAAACATCCCCCACAGGCATTTCAACCAAAGCAGTTTCAAGAGTCTTCCAACATGATTTTTCATGAAGAGCAGATACTTCCAAACCAGCAGCAAATGTCAAGTGTATTCATTACATAGGAATAATTTTAAGTACTTTCTAGTCATTACTTCCCACTCTGCATCGGCACAGTAATGCATGCACAACTTATATCTACAATTGAATCTAGCTTTCAATCAAATGTACACACAGATCAAAAGCCGAAAACGACGGGCTGATACAATATGTCCTGTGATTATAATTCATACATCTGTTTCCCATATGTAATATTTACATTTACATGTAAGTGCGTATATGGAATACCGTTTCATCATGGTCCAGGTCACCATGGGGATGTGGGCGCACCAGTGGCGGATATTATACTTCCCGCAGCGACATACACAGAAAAATGTAGCACTTATGTGAATACTGAGGGCCGGGCCCAGCAGACCAGAGTGGCTGTGACTCTGCCAGGCATGGCGAGGGAGGACTGGAAGATCGTTCGGGCCATATCCGAGGTGCGCTACAGATGAAGGAGCATTTATGTTACATTCAGCGGTAGAGTGTGAGAATGTGCTGCTCACACTTTGTGTTCTCTGGGTTCTTCTCAGCTCGCCGGTGTGACTTTGCCGTACGACACACTCGATGAAGTGCGTGACAGATTGGAAGAATGTGCCCCAAATCTGGTGCGCTATGATGATATTGAGGAGGCCAACTATTTCAAGTAGGCCTGTGAGTTGTCCAAGGTCAGGCATAGTTTTGTACCCACAAGTCGTGACATTGCTAAACATGACATCGTTATAAAGAAGGCATTGTTGTGGCTTTGGTTTCAGGGCAGATTTGATGTTGAAATTGTCACATTCTTGTCTTTCTAACACTTTACGCTGTCTTGTCTTTTACAGGGAGTGGACCAGACTGTCCTTGATGAGCCATTCAACCCTCCTCTGCTCACGGTGAAAGACTTCTGTATGACAGGTGAGCTCCTGATGCAGATATTCTCTATGCCCTCCTACCTCAAGATGTATTAAAACTGATATTATAATGGCTGGCTTAAGAGAAACACATCACATGCCATTGTAGCCCTTTCAGTCCTTATAACATATACATATCATATTAAAAATTAAATCAAACCATTAACCCAGATTAGAACAGTTGTTGGAACTGAGTATTAAATCAAATAGCATTTTGTCTGTAGACTCATGGATCGGTTGTGTAAATTATAACAATAGGTTGCACTCGCTGCTTAACTGGATTAGAAGCTCAGTTTATGGATAAAATTTGACCCTGAGAGTTTGTGTTGTATTTGTGTTTTCAAATACATATGCATTTGCACTGTTTACTGGGAACCAAAAGTCCATTGTTTGTTTTAATATTGGTCCGTGTACAAGTCACACCAACAATACCATACAACAGCCTCATTACCAGCCACTTGTTATGCTATACTAAATATGTTATTACATACAAATTATACATTCTGTTATCTTAAAATGATAAAATTGTATTTTAGTTTTAAGTATATACAAGTCAGTGGTTGTGTACAAGTTATTATACTATCATCTTTATCATTCAAGGAATTCCACCTCATAATGTGTTCCTTTTATATTTTTTACCCACAGATCCTATAAGCAGAGCCTCTCAGACAATGGCCAAGTGTGTGAAGACAGTAACAGAAGGAGCACAGGCCGTGGATGAGCCATCCAAATGTTAAAGCCTAGCAGCCAAATGCACACAAATGGAAACGCACACCCGCAAATGCACTTTCATAGTTATTTATTCATGTTTTGGTGTAATAATACCTCCTCATACCTCCTCATCCACATTTTAGAACTATGATTTTGCTAAGCTACGCAAATACCTAATTACCAAGCAATATGCTGTCCTTTCCATGGACAATCAAATGATAGACTGCAGAACTGTTGCGTATTCATGTCTCATATCTAATACACATGTATAAGAAAGCACCTACTATTTGTAATATGTGTAAAACATAGTATTTTATATTAAAGCCTTTATAGATGTTTAAAAAATGACAAATGTAATAAATATATATTTTATAGCAAGCCTATTTAGGTAGTGGATATTTTATAAATATATCGTTTCCATATCTTAAAAAAATTGCATACGGGATTATAATATATTTCTCATGCTGCATTAAATTTCAGTTTAGTGCAACTTATCTATATATCTCTAATATTGCCTTCACAAAAAAAAAGGGACATCACTGTCTATATTGTTTGGGATATTGCGTTTCTTTATGCATTTCCGACCGCCGACGTCTCGTTGGCCACGTGCGGCGTCAGAAGCGAACAACAGTCTGCAACTGTGTGGCAGAGTTGGTTTTCATAGAGAAGATGATAGCCGTGGACCATGTGGAGGTTACAACTTAACGCCATTTGGACTTCTTAGTGACAATGGTGACCTAGTGCATTTGACCTGCACGATGGAGACACGACTGTCGCCGTGCCATTGCACTCGGGAGTGATAACCAAAAAAAAATGTACACTTCCAAAGTGCTGTGGCTTTCACAAAGTTGAATTTCCAATATGGTAGAAGAGGTTGTTGTTTTTCCCCGGACTGTTGTCATGTCCTCGCAGTGCCTGTAGTGGTGCTGTGAGGAGCCTGCCGTGGACTCAACTCAAAATTCTCGGCAGCCCCCCTACTGCAAATATTAGTTGTGGATTATCAAAATTTAGGTGCATCTGTATTTGAAAATATATTGAGTTCGATGAAGATCGCCGATAGTCACCTAATATATGTAGTATCGATGCACCGATAGCCGAGCTGGTTGTAGTAGACATTTCGGCCGTCTATCTGGAGCGAATACCGTACACAGCCTATACCAGTTCAAGGTAAGCCAAAGCGTTTACAGCCTCGACCTGGATTTCTAACAGGCCGGTTTTGCGTAGACATCAGCCTGGAAGCGAAGTACTCGGAAGTCCGTGGCGTCTGAAGCTTTGCGGCCTATTTTGGCGGCGCTGGTTTAAATGTATCTTGAGAGGAGGACATAGAAAAATGCCACAAAAGCCCTATTTAAATACACTTTATACGATTAATAAATTGACATGTAGGATCGTTTATACGCTAAAACCAAAGGGCTTAATGGAATCCCCTCAACCGGAATGAAGGGTATTTATGTAGGCCTTATGTGGAAGGCCTCGGCCGTCCGTTACGGGCCCTTTTGTCCGAAGCTATTTTGGTAACAAAAAAATAAAGAATGCTTGTCTACCTTTTATTTATCTGGCTAACAATATAAAATATGAAATTTACATTGACGTTTTCAAATGGCATAATACACCTCAAATACATGTTTCTAGTATAGTCATCTGCTGATATTTCCGTTTCCTGGTTAGCTACCGCCTACTGTGTTGTGTTTTTAGCTTTGTTAGCTACTTAAAGTTAGCTCATAGCGCCGCTTGTATCGTACGCAAATATGTTTATGGACAAGATGAGAAGCCACCCAGCGCAGTTATATGTAGCTGATAACAAGTAAATGACAGAACATTTAGCTTTCCTTCGGTTAGTTGTCTGTGACAGCTATGTGTGGTGTAATGAGGCTAACGTGAGCTAATGTTGCTAATAGCCAGCTCTGTGGTCACCTCAAGATAACAGTATTATGCATATAATTAAAATAGTCAGTCAACTAGATGTACATGTGATAACTTGGAAATGTCATAAACCGCCGTTATGCATAATGTATCGTGTCTAGTTACGATTGTTGTAATAAAGTGTTTTAGCTATTGTTAAATCGCTTCAATTATAGCATAATGCTGGTCACAGTTCAGTCATATGTATGTATACTGCATGAGTAGTATACATACATATTATACATACAATACATAGATGCACACATACATGCATACAATTAAGTAATATGTATGTATGCTGCATGAGCTGTCACATCACTACATATTTAAATGTTTGGCTGTTGAAAGCAAGTTTTTATTATAACCATCCTAAAATCTTTGGCGTTAACTGACTAAAATAAAAATGTCTTTTATAATGCACACATTACACTAGAAACATGGTTTAGAAATGGTTTCCCGACTCAAGTTCCAAAATGCACACTAGAGTAGAATCAGGTTAAGTCAGTACAGCAATTAGAACTTCCTTTCCACCATAAAGATGTTGCCGATCTACAAGTTAAATACGCATCAGAAGTTGACGCATGAGAAATGATATTGCTTTATCGCAATTGTCTTATACATTTGATTCGTTCCATAATAAGACACTAATGCATACCCAATACTATCACCTACTATCTTTTGAAATATCTCTTGTGTTTGTGCTAGGCAAACAATGTTCGGCTGCAACAGTTTGAATTTCTTTTTTTTTGTTCATCCGTGGCATGTATGTTATTTGATCTGTATGTGTTTCTCTGCGGGTCTATATAGGTTTCTCTACCACTTTGTATAAATGTGATGTATATGTCTGTGGTGTATCTCTGATCTGTTCCTGATTTTATCCCATCAGCTGATGTTTTCAAGGACAAGAGTCACGTGATGTATGAAGGCAAACACATACACTTCTCGGAGGTGGACAATAAGCCATTGTGCTCCTATAGCCCTAAGCTCTGCAAGCAGCGAAGACTAAATGGCTATGCTTTCTGTATCCGGCACGTTCTGGAGGATAAGACCGCCCCCTTCAAGCAATGTGAATATGTGGCCAAGTACAACAGCCAACGATGTACCAACCCCATCCCCAAGGCCGAGGACCGCAGGTGCTTATGCATCAATATACAGATGAATATGTTATGCTATGTTGTATTCACTCTATAGGGCTTGGTCATCAGAAGGGGATTTTTTTCATGAGATATTTTGTTGGCGATCCTCCGCCATATAGGACTCGAGAGCGTTATAGTACTGTAAAATCGGTAACCTAGGCCAAAGAAAACCTTTTCCACGTCTCGCATGAGAAACGCTTCGACCCTTTCAAAACACAACAATGTCTTCCCATAACGACAAATCATTGCATGATCAATTACTGAACAAAGACCAAAAAGAACCATGACTCCAAACATAATAACTAACATTCCAAGGCACCTATGCTACCAAAATAGAGGCGGTCATGTCGATGTGACATCGCGATGTAGAAGCCCTATGGAATGGTCTCCATACGTGACGTAAACATACTGTTGTGTTAGTTTTAGATTAGATTACACATTATTAATCCCCTGGAGGGGAAATTCTTGTGTTACAGCACAGCAGCAGTCAAAGAAGAGATACAAGATATATTGCAATGCAAAGTAATGCTAAAGTAATGCTAAGGAAATGCTCAAATAATTACTGAAGTAAATGCACGCTTTTGTATGCAGATACTGCAACAGCCATCTGCAAGTTCTGGGCTTCATCCCCAAGAAGGAGAGGAAGAAGAAGCACGACGCGCTGGAGGAGATGCGCTCCCGGCCTCACCTGGAGTCGGTCGCCCTCAACATCACCGTTCCCTCACTGACTCTGAAGGTTCCCAACGGTGTTCTGGAGGAGCTCCCGGCCTCCCCGCCCTGCACACGCCTGCTGCCCCTCCCGGACGGGGAGCTCCTGGACCCTTTTGCCTTTTCTGAGGAAGACACCGACGTGGAGGGGATGGGCGTTCCTCGGAGAAGTGCCTCGGTTCGAAAGAAGCCGCCGAACCACCGACTGTTGCTCCGTCAGAAACTCCACCATGATACTGAGCTTTTCCCGCCGCCCCCCGAGCACTTTAGCCCCTCTTCCCGCGTCCACACGGCCCCCACCAACAGCCACCTCCCCCGCCAGCATTCAGGACATCATCATCATCCTCATCCTCATCAGCCGCCGCCCCCGCCGCAGCAGCAGCACTCCAACGTGCCCCCCTTCTTCCTACCAGGACAGCCACAGGGTTTATTATGCAATCCAGTACCACCTCAGACACCCAACTTTCTGCCTCCAGGGCTGCCTCCCAACGCAGCGCCCAGTCCGACACAGACCTCTGGGCCGTCACTCGGTAGAAAGCCCCCCTTCACTGCCACCCACCTGCCTAGCGGCTGCAAGGACGGCCCGGGCGGCGCCCAGCGCCACGCGGTGGTCATGCGGCCGGCGGGCTTCTCGCCGCCCCCGGCCTCCCTCGCCCGGCTGCAGCACCTAGTGCAGCTCTGCGCCAAGCGACGCCAGGACCACGGAGACCTCTTCCCGCATCTAGGTGCCTCCCTTTATACATCTTTGTGTTTTCAATGGTATTGTGGTCTGAAGTCGATGTGGCAGAAAGGTTTACGAGAGGGAGCGCTCTCTTGGGTGTAGCTGCGAGGGGGGGGGGGGGCGGGCTGCTGAGCTAGCCGGGCCGCTCTAACAAGCTCTCTTCCAGGACTGGACTGGTCCGAGGACAGCGGCGAGGACGACGTGGAGCAGGAGGCTGCGGACCTGGAGAGGGATCGACCGTTTCACAGCTCTTGGAGACCGCAGGATGGGTCAGTTTAGCAGCAGCAGCCGCCGCCGCCACCGCCACCGCCACCGCACGATAATATTGGAAGCTTTTGATGGGCGTACGCGTGGATTCCCTGCGGCGATTGATTGTTGCTTGTTTTCTAACGATAGGTTGGAGGAGGAGGAGGGGGGTTCCTCGCGGAGAACGCGGCTGCTGAGGCTGTGCTCATACCTCCAGGAGAAATACAAGCACATGTGCAGGCAGGAGAGGGCCAGCATGCGCCAGAAGAGATACCGCTATGCCTTCCGCAAAGCCCTCCTTCACGCAGCCAGCAAGGACCCCAACTGTGCTGGGCAGCTGATCCAGGAGCTCCACAACTTCTCCAGCACTTCCTCAAGGTATGGAGGACTGTCTTTATGTCTCGTGAGAGATGCGCCTGTGTCTGTCTCTGATTGAGCTTTTGATTGGCTTGCATGCAACTAATATTCAAGCTTGTTTTCTTAGGAGATGCTTCTGCTATGTACGATTTAGTAGTCTTTGCATCCAATCCCGTTTCACAATGTTAAAAATGCAGTTTGGAGAATAAACCTGCGTTAAACGATTGCGATATCAAGACTGTATGCGGTGGCATCCTCTCGATGATCTGCCTAACTGTGTTTAGATGTAGGAATGTCTGTCCTTTTACAAAGCACGGTACTTCAATGCACCTTGATATTATCGCTTACATTTTCACCCAAGTCCTGGTTTAATGTGTCCCTTTCCAGTGCCGGTCCAACAGGGCAGCCGAACACCGCAGAGTCAGGAATCTGCACCGGCAGCACCAAGGGCCTGGCCTGCACCGGCAGCACCCTGCCCTTCACCCGACACTGCTTTCAGCGTATCCTTAGCCTGTCGCTCAACACTGCACACTCACCATTAGACCCGAATGGGTTTTTCCACAGAACGTCAGCTGTGTGGATGGGCATGCGCTCAGTAATCCATTTAAGATATCATGTATAAGGTAATATGTGTATACATCTTTTTGCAGACAAATGTTTTATTGATGTAGGGTTTTTAATAGTGAAGTGCTCGATGACTGTTTTACTCGGCATATACAGGTACAGATACAGAGGACTATTGACCCCGGAGGAAATGATTTGTTACAGTTGCTCAGCTCGAGCCAGAAACATCGAAGTAAATAGAAGGAACTCAACTAACAATAGAAGCACAAAATACAGCATAACATAAATATTAATTATATATAAAATATGCATCTACCAACAGCAGAATGTAATAACATATGATTATCTATACAATATAGGTATATATATATATATATATATATATATATATATATATATATATATATATATATATATATATATATATTTAACTGAAGCTAAGTGAAAATGTGTGACTCTAAAGTGTATATTCCGGTATATTGCAGGCTATTGCACTGGATATGATAAATAAGTAAAACGGCTGAGTTCAAAGTGACTGAGTTCAATTGATATATCAAAAAGGATCCCAGCCTAGTTGTTAGATTTGTATTGGTGTCTATAGTACTCTTGTTCTTTTGTCGACGTGAAATTGCTAGCAAATTGCTAAGATATTGCAGTATTTCCTTAATGGATCTCCCAAGACATCCTGTTGAACCACTCTCAGCAGCTCTTCTCTAGCTGCACCGCCAAGTTTGCTGACGGCCAGCAGTGCTCCATACCGGTGTTTGACATCACTCACCAGACCCCGCTCTGCGAGGAGCATGCCAAAAAGATGGTGAGCGGTGCTGCCTTCGTAACTGGGACCGTTGAGTCACTTTTATCCTAAACAACTTGTAGGGGGTAACCCTCTTGCTGATGAGGCCGACAGGAAGGCTTGCGAAGGGTCCTAAAATGAAAAGTGGATGACCTTTTGAATGGGGAATTGTATGTATTAAGCTCTGCGTAAAACCAGCCAAGCAATTGTTTTATTCTATAACCCATCGTTGGCGGGAGGCCGGTATTCATATCGGACCAAGTACTTTTGGGCTGGGAGTTGAGCAACCGAGCCACTCTTCCTAACGGACACTACAGGTGTTCTGTCCAGGTTCACAAGGACTTGAGGTGCATGCTGACGCCCTTCTCCTCCTCCTGTAGGACAACTTCCTGCGCGGGGACGGCAACCGCAGAGTGCAGCACCAGCAGCAGCAGCAGCAGCAACGCAAGCCCCGCAAGAAGACCAAGCCACCGGCGCTCACCAAAAAACACAAGAAGAAGAGAAGGAGAGGCCCCCGCAGGCCCCAGAAGCCCATTCCTCCAGCATTGCCTCAGGGGAACCTGGGGATGCCTTCCACCAGCCTCTCGCTGCCCTCTCAAGCCAGCATCAGGTCAGTGTGTGGGGGGGGGGTCATCAGCCCACCATGGGGGCGGGCGACATGGGCAAAATCCTAGAGTCGTTTCATACCTCAAGAACGATATACTTCCTGGGAATTAAATTAGGAAATTGTCTAAATACCATATGGTGGTACCTATATTTTGAATAATCCTGTGAATGAATGTAAACAATCATTATTCATGGCGTATACAATCCCCTCAGTCAGTATACCTGTTGTGCGACCAAGTCAGTTCGGCCGCTGATTGAAGACGTAGCGAAAGAAATGACAGAAAAATCTCTTGTCAATCGTCGAACAATGTCTATAGTCTCATACATTGCCTTGCCAGCAGGGACACCACAACACCCAGACTCATTTTGTTAGGACTGCGTCTCCACTGGGGCCTAATAGAAGGTGTATTCATGTGTCCGTGGGGCCTACAGGACTGGGTCTCCCCTGGGGCCTAATAGAAGGTGTATTCTTGTGTCCGTGGGGCCAACAGGACTGCGACTACACTGGGGCCTAATAGAAGGTGTATTCATGTGTCCGTGGGGCCAACAGACTGCGTCTCCCCTGGGGCCTAATAGAAGGTGTATTCATGTGTCCGTGGGGCCAACAGGACTGCGTCTCCCCTGGGGCCTAATAGAAGGTGTATTCATGTGTCCGTGGGGCCAACAGGACTGCGTCTCCCCTGGGGCCTAATAGAAGGTGTATTCATGTGTCCGTGGGGCCAACAGGACTGCGTCTCCACTGGGGCCTAATAGAAGGTGTATTCATGTGTCCGTGGGGCCAACAGACTGCGTCTCCCCTGGGGCCTAATAGAAGGTGTATTCATGTGTCCGTGGGGCCAACAGGACTGCGTCTCCCCTGGGGCCTAATAGAAGGTGTATTCATGTGTCCGTGGGGCCAACAGGACTGCGTCTCCACTGGGGCCTAATAGAAGGTGTATTCATGTGTCCGTGGGGCCAACAGACTGCGTCTCCCCTGGGGCCTAATAGAAGGTGTATTCATGTGTCCGTGGGGCCAACAGGACTGCGTCTCCCCTGGGGCCTAATAGAAGGTGTATTCATGTGTCCGTGGGGCCAACAGGACTGCGTCTCCACTGGGGCCTAATAGAAGGTGTATTCATGTGTCCGTGGGGCCTACAGGACTGGGTCTCCCCTGGGGCCTAATAGAAGGTGTATTCATGTGTCCGTGGGGCCAACAGGACTGCGTCTCCCCTGGGGCCTAATAGAAGGTGTATTCATGTGTCCGTGGGGCCAACAGGACTGCGTCTACACTGGGGCCTAATAGAAGGTGTATTCATGTGTCCGTGGGGCCAACAGGACTGCGTCTCCACTGGGGCCTAATAGAAGGTGTATTCATGTGTCCGTGGGGCCAACAGACTGCGTCTCCCCTGGGGCCTAATAGAAGGTGTATTAATGTGTCCGTGGGGCCAACAGGACTGCGTCTCCCCTGGGGCCTAATAGAAGGTGTATTCATGTGTCCGTGGGGCCAACAGGACTGCGTCTCCACTGGGGCCTAATAGAAGGTGTATTCATGTGTCCGTGGGGCCTACAGGACTGGGTCTCCCCTGGGGCCTAATAGAAGGTGTATTCATGTGTCCGTGGGGCCAACAGGACTGGGTCTCCCCTGGGGCCTAATAGAAGGTGTATTCATGTGTCCGTGGGGCCTACAGGACTGGGTCTCCCCTGGGGCATAATAGAAGGTGTATTCTTGTGTCCGTGGGGCCAACAGACTGCGTCTACACTGGGGCCTAATATAAGGTGTATTCATGTGTCCGTGGGGCCAACAGACTGCGTCTCCCCTGGGGCCTAATAGAAGGTGTATTCATGTGTCCGTGGGGCCAACAGGACTGGGTCTCCCCTGGGGCCTAATAGAAGGTGTATTCATGTGTCCGTGGGGCCAACAGGACTGCGTCTCCCCTGGGGCCTAATAGAAGGTGTATTCATGTGTCCTACAGGAGCGCTTCTACCCCAGACCTGAGTGCAGACGAGCTTCCGGATGACATCACCAATGAAATAGCGGACATTCCAAATGACCTGGAGCTGAACCAAGAGGACTTCTCGGACGTTTTGCCCCGGCTCCCGGATGACATGCAGGTCTTCGACCTGTTTGAAGGTAACCTTTTTCTCCTGCACGTCTTACTCGGCCACCTGTGTATACGTAAGACGGTGTGAGGAGTTAATCCCGCGATTTGTCCTGGCTGACATGATCTCGGTGTACGGTTATATCTCGGTAATATTCAGAAAAAACTTACATTTAGTAGAAAACAAAGAAATGTGCATGTTCTTGTGAATGCAGATGTGTCAGTGGTTTGGTTTCTGTAGATACTTTTTTTTATGAACTATTAAGACGATCCTTTCTGAAAACGTAACAGTTTTCTGAAGGTTGAAATGATTTCCGGTATTTGCGTTAATACAAATTGGTAGCGCTGTCGTTATAGTAAGTGTTTTTTGCCGATATTCAAGGTGAAACCGGTAACCCTCCCATCCCTAGTGTACGTATATACTTCCTGTCTGCCTTCACTCAACTAGGTAAGAACGGCGAGCTGTTGCCCACCACAGAGGAGGCGGAGGAGCTGGTGCGAGCGCTGCAGGCCATGGGCTCTTACCCGGAGTCCCTGGTGTGTCTGAACTCCATGGGCGACCTGGCCTCCTCCGAGGGGGTGGACCACCGGGTCATGGCGGTGTTCCCCGGCCCGGTCCAGCCCGTAGCCATGGGCGACCTGCTGAACGGCCGCATGCCTCCGGAGAACTTCACCAGCCTGGAGCTGGAGGACAACCTGCTGCAGTCGGGCGGCGGTGGCCACCACCACCACTTCCCCCCGACGCCGTCGTCGCTGCCCTCCGCCCAGCCCCCGAGCTCCGGAGCCGGTCTGACCTCGGTCTCCTCCGCGGCGGTGACCTCCAACCCCGCCCTCCTCACACAGAGCTCCCTGACGGAGCGAACGTTCCCCCGGACACTCTCCTCGCAGGTGCTGGTCAAGTCGGACGCGTCGACGGCGTCGCCGCAGAGCAGCCACTACAGCAGTGAACACGTGCCGTCCCCCTACAGTGACCACATCTCCTCGCCCCACGCCGGCGCCTTCCACGCGGACCCCCCGCTGCTGCTGGAGGCGCCTCTCAGCGGGGTGCCGTGCCCCCCGCGCTCCACCTGGAACAGCCTCTCCATCTCCATCAACGACCCCTCGCAGTTCGGCAATCTCATCGGCATCGAGGGCCACCTCATCTCCACGTCCCTGTCCACGCCCCCCGCCGCCGCCGCCGCCGCCACGCATTCAGTGACCCTCCAGCCCATGGCGGCTCTCTCAGCGATCCCCCAGCGCGGCCTGGCCGGCCTGACCAGTTCCCCCGGCCGCTCGCCCTCCCTCTCGCCGGCCTCCTCGCCGCATGACCTTCTGACCTCCACGCAGCCTAAGCAGCAGCTCCCTCAGTTCAGCGCAGCCTTCGGACACCAGCTGGCCTCCCCCCACAGTGGCATCCCGAAAGACGTGCAGCCCAGCCACAGCTCCACAGCGCCCCCCGCTGGCTTCTCACTAGCGAGCGCCACCGCTGCAAGTGCCAACAGCTCCATGCCCCCCTTCCCGCAGAGCAACTGAACACAGGCTGCCTGGCTGGGGCCCCGGGGATGGCCCTGGCTCTCACAATCACCTGAGAAAGGGAGGACATCCAACTCCCTGGCTTCCGGTCGACCATCTGTCTTCATCTGCTACATGTGTGCAATGTGGTAACGGTGCACAATTGTTATGATTGAAATTTTATATTGTTTTTTTTGCACAGCTTATTTGCCCCTTTTTTCTTTTCTTTTTTTATCAGTAGCCATCTGCTTTCCCTTCAGGGATGAAAGTCAGTTTGAGCTGAGGTCAGGCACTGCAGCCCTGTGGTGTCACCAGCAGGGGGCAGAGTTTGGGCTTACGAGGCTTCATAGAGGAGTCTGTCTTTGAACACACGGGTGTGAATGACCGTTTTAGAGATAATTCCTAACTTAGTGATAAACACAGCGCTTCGGAATTCATTCACTTAAACGCCTCAATCAACGATCAGTCTAGTTTTCATATCCTCCGGTCAACTCCTGTTCCATAACGATGAACCATATCCTGCCTTGCTTCGCGTGTGATCGTACCCCCACCCCACTCTGTCAAACCGGAGAATAGTTTGTAATAGGTTTGTGACCCATAACAATTCACACTACTCTTTAACCGATATCATGAATTGGATGGAAATAACCTGTCAAGGTTTCCCAGGAATGGAAGATTCACCAAACTACTTTTAAACGGCTCTTTTTATATTGTGCGTGTGTAAATATATAGCGGATTGTTTTTATTAGTTTGTCCGGACAGACTTTGACCTCACCATAGGCCGTGGGTCTCCATATTGGTGGCCTAGTAAGATGTATGAGTAATTCTGGTTTCTTAAAGCAATAAATCCATGGTCATTCTCTCTCTAGGATCGTGAGGTGTTGTGTTGGTCTCCTCTTAAATGTAGCAGCACTATGGAATCCAGGCCGATGTGGACCACGGAAACGTTTGGACCTATATACCTGTCATAAGACCTTTCTTTCTCTTTCCGTCTCTCGAACGTCTCTGCTTAGCTTCCGAGGAACTAGAACAGACCAATCAGGTCTCTCGAACGTCTCTGCTTAGCTTCCGAGGAACTAGAACAGACCGATCAGGTCTCTCCCAACACCTCCGGGGTCGCACGGAGTGGGTTAACGGCATGAAAAACGGAGCGCCCAGCGATGCGGGCGTGTTGACGTTGCACTTTGAAAGGTGCTGTCTAATCGGGGTACACATGTAATCATGCCAGTGTGGGGGTATACTGTTACAGGAATGGTGTTGGTGTGGAAGGGGATACCCCACTATGAATGCCACGGCCCACCTGATCAGTGGATCACTTTTTTGCCGGTGTGGTTTTGGTGGGTAAATGGAAGGGTCACCCCGCATCTGAGGAAAGGTGGTGTCCTCCGTTAATCTGTGTGGCGGTGATGGTTACACCTGTGGTATGTAGAACTGGGGGCCGCCGCATGACACAGGCTTATAGCACTGTCTGGTTTTCTCTCAAGGCTTGAGAATCGGGTGGATTTTAAGGTCAATGATGCATGGTGACTTGAGCGAGTCCTTTCTTAAAAACAATGTTTTAGCAAAACGGGATTCTTGCTGGAGGCCGCAGGCGCTTCGTTCCCGTCTGGTAAATTCTCATACAGCAGTACAGCCATGCGTTGTGGTACTTTTTAAAAAATATATAAATTATTCAGACATTGTTGAGTATTAGGTATATAGAGTAGCCGTCTCTACATCGGGGTTCGTTGGTGGATTATTGATTAGCAATGGATGAAGTTATTTGAAATGTGTTTTGTGGAATGAGTCTTGTTATTTTTAATGGCTATCAAAATGTTTGTGCACTAAGTTGATAGGATTAGTTGTCTCCCCCCCCCCCCCCCCCCCCCCATCCCATCCCGTCCTTTTTGTTTTGAATAGGCCATTTGAAAGATATTTTTGATAGCTATTAAACTCCAGCAAGACGCTACTTCTCTACATCTGGGATTGCCTGTGGAAGCAACACGGTACCCACATTCCTACCTGGGTGGTGACCATGTCAGGCGCTCTTTCGGCGATGTGCGATTCAGGAGAAATACGCATTGCATCCAGTCATTTTATTTCGGTTTTTGTGAAGCAAACGGATGTGGATCTGTTGCTTTCCGATTTCTTTTGCACAGGATTAGATGAGGCCACCGGTGTGTCACATGTCCGTCCCCCCGTCCCCCCACCCACCCCCCACCACCACTTAAATCTGTCTTTGCCTTTTGCTTGCAATCTCATTCAGCCAGAATCGGCCGTCACTATCAGTGTTCAGTCACACCAGAGTCCACGTCCCACCTGCGAGAAGGCCCAGCTCTTTCTCTTGGTTCCAAAGAGGCAACACATTACTAAACGTGTACACGCGTAGTTCCACCAGAGGTAAAAAAAAAATAACAGGCTTTCTCCAGAGATGGCAACCTGAAATTCAGGTTGGATTGAATGTTCCTTGGGTTTGGGCAATCAAGGCAATACTGCTGTATTCACATAGCATGGAAAATTAGTTGCTGCACGATGTACTTTCCTGACACCCCACATAGAACAACAATTAACAGGGCTTGTAGGCAATTGTAACTGCTTGAATTCAGAGATGGTTGACAAATTCCTATACTCATTGAATGTACTGTATTACTGTTTTTAAATATGATAGGATGAGCTAATATTCTAGTCACCTTTTGTTATTGGTCTTTGTTTAATTTGTCTAAGGTATTTTTTGTATACAAAGGTTTACATTTTTATGTATATTTTTCTTGTGTACAAATTATGTAATATGTGTATAAACACTGTACGAAATATCTGTATATAGTGTGAGAAATTTGACCTTTTGTTTTTTGGATGTACAAATAAAAGTTGCTGTGAGGTGTTGGTTGATATTTGTGCTTTGTTCTTTAATGGCTTTGGAAAGTCGGTTGGTGATTGTTCAAGCAATGTCAAATAACATCAAATTTGTATTAGAACTTTATTGATCCTCAATCATTTCAAAACTCACGGGTCCGAACACCATGGTGACGAATAAGCAAGGAGTTCACACTGCTCCAAAAACCTGACTGCAATGTTACAAACTCATACCCATTTTAGAGATGGGTATCCCACAATTATTGCGAAAAAAAAAACAAAAAACACAATCTTAAATAATACTGTTTTTTTTTGGATCATGAAATGTTTTTTTAATTATATTCTGCCACTACTGAGCTCAACTAACACAACATAACTGGAGTATTGAAATGCCGCCGAGTTTCTGAGATAATTGGCTGTATAGCCATGGCACGTAAATCATCTCATGACAAGCGTTGACGTCTAGATATGATTGAAGGAACTTGCTGAAAGGAAACAATTTACATTAACATGTGACCAATAGCAATCACCGATCCATGTGACCAATAGCAATCACCGATCCATGTGACCAATAGCAATCACCGATCCATGTGACCAATAGCAATCACTGATCCTGCACATCGTGTCCTCACTCACATTCTGCAGCACCCTGTACTTCTGCCTTTTTAACTTGTTTGATCTGGTTACTCATTTCCCTCCAATTCAATTATGTAATCTAGTTAGTGAACAGGACAGAAAGGTCTAATGTTTTTTGACACAGAAATTCAGCAGGTTTGTTTCGTTTACCAATAATGTTTTGACAAAGAAAACCCAATCACCACCTAAATTAACACTAAGCAAGATGCAGAAACTTTCTCTGAAGCCTATTCTTGTCTCCCCCCCCGCCCCAATCTGCATGAAAGCATAAAGAAACGTACTGCTGCATCATAAACACATGGAGAAGATAAATCCTTTTGCTCATTTCAAAAGCTGCTAATACTTAAACCCATCTATCAACCAATACTTCAGCCAAACATTAACAAAAGGCTAGAATTAAAGTCAGTGTTCAGGACTCGGCGTTCTCCAGTCTCGTATGCTACAACGCATACGGCGTCGTCGCGCCGTTCGCACAGTCAAACGTACACTGGCGCTTCGGTACGAGGGCAGCGGTGGATCCTCTTACTGCAGCTCACACGTCTTCAAAGCAGACACCCACTGAAGGACACGCCTGAAGGAACCGTGAGAACCCAAACGAGGCCCAACCAAATTGAGATAAAGTGCCAAGCTGCAGGACCAGCTCCACAGCCCAAGCGGACTCCAGAAGGGAACGAGTCCCGGGTAGCGCGACACCGAACGCCTCATGCTACCGCCGTATGGCTACTTTGCTTATCGTAAAAAAAAGGCATTTATAGTCCGTATGTTAAGTGCAATCAAAGCAGAGGGCGGGTTGAGGAAAAACGACAGCACCTCTGCAACATGAGGGGAAGACTTGAGTCTGTCGATTTAGCTCAAGGGATAGCAGTGGACTGAATGAACCAAATATACCTCATTGGATCAAATTAGTTGAACGCACTCCACTAAAAAAAGGTCAAAGAAATAAAGGTCAAATCAAGCAGCCTATAGTCCAGCATAGCTCAAGTCATCCTAGAAGCTAAAAGCCTGGAAGACGCTATCCAGTGTTTTCAATGGTCCAGCCTTCTGTATACATTCTTCATCTTCATCGTAAAGGCCCAGCCACAGCATAAGAGTGACAAACCAAACATCTAACGAAACTTTAACAAAACCATCAGGACAACGGGCTGCCATTTCTATTCAATAGAGCGTCTGTAAGAGTTCACATTAAGTCAAATCAGAAGCAGATATACAAAAGAAAAAGGAATTCAGGCCAGGGTACCCCAAGTGCGGCCTCGGAAGTCGCCTCGAAACGCACACCTTGAAACCAATATCTACAGCTTGCATTTTGGCCATTTATAAACACAGTGATTTCTGTATATACTCACTCAATCCTTTTTCAATATATCTATCTCTATATATAGAGATATATATAGAGATAAATATTAAAAAAAAAAGAGCTTAATTACACATCTGTACAGCCCCCCATATAGCTCTGTTCATCTCCCAGACGATCTCATCCACTCGAAGCAGGATACCTGAGATTTAAATAGAACACTTCAATCTTCCCTCAATACTCTCCACTGCAGACACACACACACACACACCAACACACACATCCGTCTGATTATTTCCTCCGTAGGTGGCCGAGTGTAAAGACATTGTGCGTAAGCCCCCACCAACATTTTCCATAGCGTCCGCAGTGCGACATGATCAAAAGCTCCGGTTTAAGGAGGAGGAGGAAGAAGAAAACCCCTTCCAGCTGGTGCCGGTCGGCCACGAGCGGTCCCGTCCTCTGGGAAGAGGAGGAGGGGTTCCCGTGGAAACACATTAGCTTGTCCTATGATTTGCTTCAGATCCAAAACCCTCTGGGCGATCGCCCTTGGAAGCGCCACCTCCCAGCAGCGGTGTCCAGAGGCGGGGGCGCCAAGGTAGAGGTCAGGGAGACGAAGGAGGGCGTGGCCGCAAGAGGCCTCCGCCTACTGGGAGGAGCTGGACCTCGGCCGGGAATACCTGGGGAACGGAAGATGCAGTGGTTATACATTTAATTATATTTAGGGAACACACGTTAAAAACGGTTTCGATTACAAAACGAACTAGGATAACTGAGTTGAATAGTCTGACGGAGGCGGGGACAAAAGCTGACACTCAGGACCTGCGTCCTGAGTGGAGGTGGTTGTAACGGTGGTGCAGTGTGTGTGTGTGTGTGTGTGTGTGTGTGTGTGTGTGTGTGTGTGTGTGTGTGTGTGTGTGTGTGTGTGTGTGTGTGTGTGTGTGTGTGTGTGTGTGTGTGTGTGTGTGTGTGTGTGTGTGTGTGTGTGTGTGTGTGTGTGTGTGTGTGTGTGTGTGTGTTTTATAAGAGCCTGAAGTTAAGCGTGACGCTTCAACCATCGTCCGCAAGCTGTGAATGCTACGGCGTTCTTCTTGGTCCAGATGGTGTGGAGGAAATGCTGCATACCTCTGTAGTCTCTGCAGTAGCTCGGACACCAGAGAGTCACAGATTCCCGGGTACGACTCCTCTGCAGAGAAGATGGCCCCCTGGAGCTCTTCTGCTGCCCCGGGTTTACCGTTCCCCGTCAACTGTAAGAGTCACAGCGTTAAGACGCGATGTCACACGTAAGAGTCACAGCGTTAAGACGCGATGTCACACTGTCCCGGCAACCGTAAGAGTCCCAGTTAAGATGTGCTGTCAGCTGATGTCGAGGTTCTACTCTTTTAAATAAATGAGTCAATGGGAGGCATCAAAATTCTTTGGCTTTATGGTCCAACGCTGATAATGACCACTTTGAGTGAGACGAAGGCCACTAAAGATGGACTTGGGCCCACTATGTTTCAGACCCCAATAATATTAGCGTTGAATCCTGACATGCCTCGTTATCTGGCTGATTTGATGATAGTTACCTCAGAAAACAGTGGAGAAAAGATGGAGGCCAGGCTTTGTGACAAAGGCCTACTTGGACTTTCCGGCTCCTAAGCAACAAAAAGAAATAGCAGGATGTTGGAAAGCATTCCACTCTTAGTAAGCGCCTGAGCAAAAGTAAAGCAGTTGCTGTGATTTGCGGTAATAGCACGGTCCATGAGTGAAGCAGCACCTGCTCCTGGCTGACCTCGGCCGGGGGCACTGCAGCTCCGTTCGGGACCTTCTTGGGGTCCTTCTCCCGGATGGTGTTGAAGATCCAGTTGTCGTTCCCGGGGTCGCGGCCGCCGGACGCCTGGCCGTCTTGCTCGCTGCGTTGAAACAAGACAGGTCGGACACTCTCATGATGAGCCGCTATCTCTAGCTAGTCCCGCTCTCTCTCGCCCCTCAACCCATGTCGCTGAAAGTCCCGCCCTCGCTCTCGCCCCTCAACCCATGTCGCTGAAAGTCCCGCCCTCTCTCTCACCCCTCAACCCATGTCGCTGAAAGTCCCGCCCTCTCTCTCACCCCTCAACCCATGTCGCTGAAAGTCCCGCCCCCTCTCTCACCCCTCAACACATGTCGCTGAAAGTCCCGCCCTCTCTCTCAACCCATGTCCCTGAAAGTCCTGCCCTCTCTCTCAACCCATGTCCCTGAAAGTCCCGCCCTCTCTCTCAACCCATGTCCCTGAAAGTCCCGCCCTCTCTCAACCCATGTCCCTGAAAGTCCCGCCCTCTCTCTCAACCCATGCCGCCGAAAGTCCCGCCCCCTCGCTCAACCCATGTCGCTGAAAGTCTCTCCCTCGCCAATAACGCTGGTCTGTAGCGTCCCGTTCCCATCCACTCACGAGTCCGACTCGTCCGAGCTGGAGTCGTCGCGGCACTGCTCCGCCTTCCACCGCTTGTACTTCTCCGTCAGCTCGGCCAGGTAGGAGGTCTTCTTGGCGTGTCTCACGATCAACTTGTGCTTCAACAACTCCTTGGCAGTCGGCCTCTGAACACAAAGCACACAGCAACGAGCGTCACGTGAACATGCGAGGTAAACACATGGCTGCCTTCTTAAAAAGGAGCGACTTGAGGTGAAATGCACTCCAAACTCACAAAGCTGGGCTCCTTATTCAGACACGCTTCGATGAACTCCTTGAGGGGTTTGCTGTAGTTGCCTTCCAGGGTGGGGGGGTTGTTCTTTGGGATGAGGAACAAGACTTTCATGGGGTGCATTTCAGAGTGAGGCGGTTCCCCTTTCGCCAGCTCTATCGCCGTGATGCCCAGTGACCAGATATCTGCCTGCAAGACACAAAACCATTTCTCGGCTTACAACACCAAACTGATATAGTCACGTTGTGTTCAGTTTCCCCTTCAACAATGGACGGGGGGGGAACGGGGGGATGGGGGGGTGTAAAATCCCGGTCTGAAGCAGTGGCTTTGGCAACGGCGTGGTGAAGGAACCGCTTGCCATGCTCAGGCTGCAACAAGCCGATGCTCTCTGACACTTGGGCGCCACAAGCTGTGCAACCCATTACAAACACAGCAAGCCCTATGCGGCCAGACGGGCATTAATAATGCAGCTGTGAGCAGTGGTGAGAGGCAGGTATGTGAGGTCTGATCCAGATTTGGAGGAGGTGAAATCCCCTTCAGTGCTTTTGTACACAGGATGTCATTTTTGGGATAGGACTTGGTAGATCATTTATAAAAAATAAAAATAAAATAAGGATTTATCAAGGAACCCGAAATTTAAAGACAGATTCACTATGCAATGCAATTACATGTTTTTGTCTTCAACCAAAAAACTCCTAGTCATATTCAATAAAAAAGACGTTGATGAATACTAATAACGAATACGGGAATTTGGGCCCAACCATTCATGCGACATTACATCAATCATTTAATTCTGTGAAGCTAGGTGGACAAAAACGTTATAAATCCCCCGGGGGGGGGGGGGGGGGGGGATGCTGTGTCTAACAGCGACACAGTAGAGATAAGGGACAAAAAGCTGCTCCATCCGGGTATCAGTCTGAATAAAACGACAGATACTGCGCGGCAGAACTGGGCACGACTCCCACAGAGGCAATGACGTAAGAAGGCGGGGCTAATAGTCTGACCTTTGAGTCATAGGCTGACTGCTTGATAACCTCGGGCGCCATCCAGAAGGGCGTGCCCACGAACGTGTTCCTCTTTATCTGCGTGTCCGTCAGCTGGCCGGCCACACCGAAGTCGGCCAGTTTCACGTCTCCTTGCTCCGAGAGCAACACGTTGGCCGCTGGAGAACCACCACACACACACACACACACACACACACACACACACACACACACACACACACACACACACACACACACACACACACACACACACACACACACACACACACACACACACACACACACACACACACACACACACACACACACACACACACACACACACAAATTATTGGATTTATGTCCACATGAATGCAAATTATTACACAGGACATTAATGTTAATAGACAAACAAATGCAATACCTTGGTCTGCAGAATGCAACACAAAAAGTTACACACAAACACATTTCAGAGGTACAAATAGCAGCGACCACCAAAGTTAAATCACAGTTGGACCGTATTGTACGACGGGGGAAGGTAGAGGAACCATTGTGACAGTGATCCATGACGTGGACACATTAATCAGATGGTAAACCCCTTCCGCAGAGGACGGTTACCCTTTATGTCTCGATGGATCTTCTTTTCTGAGTGCAGGTACTCCAGTCCCTTCAGAATCTCTCTCAGGATGGTCGCAATCTGCGTCTCATCCAAGGCCCCTGGCTCCAGCTAGGAGAGAAGGGACCCCATTGGTTGAGTACGGCACGTGTGTAGGTGGGACGTCCAGACACACCATTGTTTAATTGAGTGTGTGTTAACACACATGTTGCTAAAAAAGGACAGCGAACCAATTCTAAGTTCTTTAATAACTCACCAGATCCAGGGCAGAACCTCCTCCCAAATATTCCATAATGATCCATAATTTTGTACCCTGAATAAGAAAAAAAAAAGTGAAAAAAATTCAAAAGGAATCAGGCCTCAGGTTTAGAATAACACATCTCACATCCCAGTTTAATTACAGGGCTTAAACCCATCATCCTAAAGCTTGTTAGACAGTGTGAGTTTGACTTGGATACATACTTGAACTATGAGTTGAGCATGCGGTTCCAATAGCTTACCTTGAGGTATGAGCCGTAATACTTGGTGACGAAGGGGCTGTCACATTGGCTGAGCACCGTTATTTCCTGTTGAATATCTTCAATGTCATCTTCTGCTTCCTCCAGGTCGATGATCTTGATGGCCACTACTTTCTGAGTCCGATTGTCGATGCCTTTAAACACTTCTCCAAAAGAGCCTTTCCCTATTCTGTCCAGCTTGGTGAACAGCTCTTCTGGGTCGGCCGTAAAATTCTGATTGGGGCGACAGAGCAGGGAGAAACAGAGAAAATTGAATTCACTTTATTTGAAAAAAAGTGGCCTCATGGCAGGAAACTCAGCACAAAACAGCTGATGTGATGTGTGGTGGGTACCGTCTACTGTGGTTAGGAAATACACATCGCAAAAGTGCACAGCAGACTTCAACATAACGCCGAACATCCTGCAGAGAATTACGAGCTGTAAATGTCTGCCTGCCTCTCCTGTCAAATTATCAGATTTATGTCGATGCTGTTCATTTTCTGTATATTGCAAACTCTGTAGGATGTGCAGGGAAAAAAACAAAAATAGACCAAAACGTAACAACACATGTCTAGCTCCGTACTGTGTGTACTATAAAACCCAAACGAAAGCAGTTGAACAAGCGGTTCGTCGGTGCTTTGTAGCGCGGGCCAAATGCTCAAGAATTTCACATCCTTATTCAATCGTGAGAACCTCAGGCACTGTGGAGCGTGAACATTTTTCACTCCCGTTATCCATAACCTCTAATCCTAAGACTGGCCCTGTTGTGCCTTGTTGACCAACAAAGAAATATTTTACATACTTTTGTATTGTTGTACTGCTGGAGCCAAAAACCTGCCCACGAATGCAATGCACTTGCATTAAACCTTTTCCAATCAGGGTAGACAGATAAAACACCTTGTAGTATAAAGGTTATGCTGGGAGGTAGGCCGTGAGTACGTCCCAGTCCAGGCTTAACGACCTCCTGAATCAAGATGAAGTGGATGGGTATAAAGCGAGGCACTAAACCCTGACTTATTGATTCCACTAAAAGGCTTACTTCCTGACAGGCCACAAGGGTACTGATAGTAATTTATATGCCCACTACTTCAGCTTCCTTCTTATTCAGCTATAAGTCAAAACGGCTTAAAACGCAAATCATGTAACCATTTTATCATTTGCATGACATAAATGAAGGATTTGAGAAATTAGGCCTAGTAAACCACTTTCTGTACACCACATACTGTACTACACATACAAAGTATCTAGGGCTAATCGTGTGAGGCGGAAACATGCATTCAGTATACTCCGGCTAAACATCTTAACCTGAGGCTCAGTTGACCCCCATACCCCAGTGCTTAGTCCTGGCCTCGGCTCAGGGGCTTTTCCTTTCATAACTCCCGGGAGAATATCTTCCTGTAAAGGCCACTAATGCACGGCTGGAACATATGGTGAGACGTCAGCCCATTGAAAGACGGAGAGAGCGAACAGGGAGGACTGCTCCTTTTTAATAGCGAGGTATCTATACAACATCAACGAACAAAATGAGAGAGAAAAGAGAAGAGAGAGGAGAGAAGAGACAGTAGTACCCCAGCCCTGTCATAACAATGGTGGGGGCAGTCATGCAGGTGGAAAGAAGCTTAAGTTAAAAAAAGAAAATCATGGGGCAAAAACAACATGGACACTGGGACCAAATGATTACAAAATGTTTGAAGCTCCCTTGATGTTTATCCAGTCAGCGGGGCTACTGCCACAACTAAAGCTGCCTGAATCTCTCCCTCTAAAAGCATGCATTTGATCCACTCTCCCATCTGCAACCGCCCTCGACTGTGAGATGTGCGGTCCTTCATGCCCTGAGGCCCGTCTCAAGCGCTCCCTCTCTTAAATAATCTTGTCCTGGTAGGTTTTCTATTGATCTTCATTCTACATTATAACCACAAACACTAACAGGTTAACTTCCAAGATTCAAGCGCACGGAACGAGGGCAGTGGAAAACACAGCATTGACTGCGTTGGACATGGCTTGCCGTGTCTCCTG